>CAJNDV010004113.1:96066-126011 GCA_905221635.1 Symbiodinium sp. CCMP2456 | reverse complement strand
AGTAGTTGTAGTTGTTGTTGTAGTATGTAGTTGGAGTAAGAAGTATGGAGTATGGAATACGGAGTATGGAGTATGTAGTATGCAGTATTCAGGTAGTAGTTTGTAGTCAGTAAGGTAACAGAAGAACTGAACTACGATTTGCGGTCTAGACAGGGCCCTACACCGTCAGCCCAAAGCCCAAAGTTGTGATGATTAAGGTCAGGCAGGAGCTATGCCCTTGACACATGCAGCCTGTGGCTTTTGCGAAGGAGTTGCTGGTTCAAACCCTTAAACACTACCTATAGTCTCCATTGTAGTTCCTTTTTTTGGTTAACCAAGTTTACCCTATAGGATCAAAAACCCATCAAATTGGTTAGCCAAAAAGGGGAACTACAATGGAGACTTTAGGTAGACCCCTAAACCCCTAAGCCTTAAACCCTAAACCCTAAACCCCAAACCACTCCAGGTTTGAAGGACGCGTCTCAGGCGGGAAGCATAGCAAACCCAGGGCTTCCTTGTCTAACGCCAATCCCAAACCGGGTTTAGGGTTTAGGGCAGTTTAGGACTTTGGATTTGGAGTTAGGGTTTAGGGTTTAGGGAGTCTAGGGTTTATAGGGCTTAGGATTTGGAGTTAGGGTTTAGGGTTCAGGGTTTAGGCAAGCCCCTGAACCCTCAACCCCCAGCGCCGACCAACAAGGAAGTAGGACTCCAACGAAACCATGTGGGAGTTTCCCAAAATGAGGGGTACCTTATCTTGGGGTCCAATAATAAGGATCCTACTATTTAGGGTACTATATTAGGGTCCCCTATTTTCTGAAACCCTCATGTAACTCTTCCCGACACAACAAAGCACCCTGAGAAGCCCACAGCCACAGCCGTTTGCACCAGGCTGTGCTACTCCCTGAGCCTTAACCCAAAGCCCCACAGCCCGAAGCCCCAAACCCGAAACTAGACTCCAAACCCTAAACCCTAAACCCTAAACCCTAAACCCTAAACCCTAAACCCTAGACCCTTTCCCGGAGGTGTGTTACATGCTTGCCAACATGAGCTACAAGTACTGGCCGGAGCAAGCCAAAGCCGCGGTCTCGGCCGGCCCCGAGTTCAGGTCGACCCCTTGAAGGGTTCGTAACATAAGGTTTAGGGTTTAGGGTTTAGGGTAACGGTTTAGGGTTTAGGGTTTAGGGTTAAGGGTTTAGGGTAGCGGTTTAGGGTTTAGGATTATTTAGGGTTTAGGGTTTAGGGGTAACATAAGGGCTTTATAGCTTTACTATAGCTTGATAATATGGTGTTTGTTCATTACAAAGTGTGTTGCACGGGCTCTGTGGTGGATTTGTAAAAGTTGCGAGGGCCTGGATGTTAGCATCCTGCTGGAATCCTCAGCGTCAGTACCCTGGACCCTAAGCCCTGAACCCTTACACCCTACACCCGAAGGCCTTAAACCCTGAGTTGCAAGACGAAGACGGTAGCCACGCCGCTCCTTGGGTGAAGCCCATGGTAAGTAGGATTTCTATAGTAGGAATAGCTTTATGGTTTCCCCCACACAGGTAGGTACTGAGGATTTGTTGGGATGTCACAGCCCCGGGGTTGCAAGGTTAGGCTTGCTAGAGGCTTTTGGGTGTTGTTTAGGCAATCGCTCTCAATTAGAAGGGTTTTGAAGTGCAGGAATAGGAGTTTCTGCATACACCTGGAGTGCACGTTGGTATGAGATTGGGAATCGGAGAAATCGATGCAAGTTTGTGCAAAAGCTCACGGTGAATATGCATAGAAAGGCGGTTATCTGGAAAAGCTCACAAAACACTGTCCTGCCGAACCGTAAAAACCAAATCCAAAGTACTAAATTCTACACCCTATACATAACTCGGAATCCCACATCCCGCCTAAGTCCGCAACTCTCGGCCTGAAACTCTTGCATTACTCACCAGAGGGGCTTTTAAAAGCCCGAAACCCAACGCGTTTCGCGTTTATAGCCGAGGTCCTGCTTCGCTCCGGAATGCTCCTCGGACGTCATTTGCCAAGCCTGGGATCTAGCAAGAGTAGGCAAGGATCCTGTAACAAACTAAAATACTGGATATATCTAAAAAATACTACGGCTTAAATTAGAATGAGTTGCACATTTTGATGTTTCGGGGCATAGTCACATATGCTTGTTCAAAAGTACATTGGTTGCGCTCCACAGTATGTTTTCGGGAAGGTTCCTCTTCCTACATACCTGCTTGGATCCATGAGAAGCCCTAACCCCCGAACCCACAACCCTAAACCCCGAACCTAAAACCTGAAACCCTTCACCCCGAACCCCAACCCTAAAAACACAAAAGCCTGAACCCCCCGACAAGGCTGTTTTTGAACGACGTGGAGCAGCTGCGCCCCGACTGTGTCATGCGGCTTGGCGGGCACTCACTGCGACTTCAACTTGTCGGATGTACCTGAACCCCATAATCAATTACCATTTTATGGTTCCTGTTCATGATTTCCGTGTTGAGTCCTCAAGAACCTATGTTTTTGGTGTTAACTCAAGATAGGATTTCATTTTTGAGTCCTTAATCATCTATGCTTTTTGGTGTCAAGATAGGGTATAGCATTTTGGAGTCAGGGTTCGGGGTGTCCGATCAGGGGTTCATAGCGTGTAGGGATTAGGGTTTGGGGATGTCGGGCGTACCTATGGTCTCTATTGTAGTTCCTTTTTTGGCTTGTGCGTGGGATCCGATACGGTCACCCTAAAAAGGAACTACAGTGGAGACTCTAGGTGTAGTGAAGGGCTGACCAATCTGACAGTGAACTCCGAAACCCTTTCTCCCTATCCAACCTCGCGGACTGTGTAGTATAGGGGCCGGCCGAAATGTTTACCTCTACTATTTTGGGAGTTCCTTATTGTAATTATCGCATAATGTACCCCAAAACCCTCTTCTAACTATTAAGGTCCCTACATTAGCGTGTTGTCCTAGTCTTGTCTGGTTCAGCTCGATCAAGCCAGGCAGGCTCCTGGACAGTAATATCTAAGCGTTAACTGGAACCCACCAGGCCCCTTAGTTTCACACGCAAGAGGGCACAGCATGCAATGGGGTTGCCGGAAATGGCCCCTTCCGGATCCTAACATCTGCCTATTGATGTTGAGGGTCGTAAATTCTGGATCATTCTTCAGCGGTACAAACCTAGACTAGCTGACCTCAAGTCAAGACCTCAAGCTTGCGAAACAAGTTAGACGACTGAAGGCCCCTGCATGCAAAGAACGATTCTCTTCGCTTTACACGTTTTCAATCAGGATCCTGGTATGCAGGCCCTTGCAGAAGGAGCTCTGTCATAGAGCATGAGGTCTACATTGCTGAGAGTCCAGATGTTGCTTGAAAGACCTCAGATTGTGTGCAAGGCAACTGACAACAACAGAGCGCTGGTACCTCTTCTTCTTCCTGCCATATGGTCTGCAGCACGGCATTGCACTTATATTTACGATCCAAAAGCCATATGCAAGCTTCTTCGTAGTAGAATAGGTTACCTTCAACCTTTCGGGGGGGGACTATAATTCCCTTCATAATCCCACTATACCCCCAAAGGCTAGCCTCTAGTTCTGCAGGGCACTGAACCGTAGGGCTTTGCATGGCCCAGATGAAGTAGACCTTATGATGAGCATTCCTGAGTCTTCCAGCGCCGATGTAGCAGGAAGACCCGGAGCCCTTCTGAAGACCTCTGAAACAGGGTTTAGGGTTTAGGGTTTAGGGTTTAGGGTTTAGGTAGGCCTTTGGGACATTTCATATTTTCCCTTATTGGGCTTAAGAGGATCTTATTTACGAATATTATTCAGCGGTTTTGAGGGGCCAACCTAGGAAAACCCACACTCTGGATCCTAACAGAGGCTTTAACCAACCCTAAACCCTAAACCACTGGAATAGGGTTTGGAGGTACATCCTAAGCCCCAGCCCAGCCTTCCCTACACCGTAAAATTTGGGCCCTGAACCCTAGATGGCCCTATAGTGAACCCCAGAAAGTTGGAACATGAATTTAGGATGATTAGTGCTAGGATCCCTTATACTTCACCTTACGGCCATGAGGACCCCTAAGAACCCTAGATCCTGAACCCCTACCTCGACTCTATCAAAAAACAACAAGTCACTCAACAACCCTAAACCCTAAACCCCTAAACTCTAAGCCCTAAGCCCTACCTAAACCAAGCTGAGAGCAGCTTCTTGATGGGTTCTGGGTGTCAGTGCTGTGGCTTTCTCGCAACTAGCATGGGGCCTTCGTATCGGGATTAAGACTTGAATAGCGCGTTGCTGCATTTTGAGCAGTATACTTCGAACCCTCGGGAATATGTTTGGCAAGTTCAGGCCCTTTCAGCATTATTAATGTGATTAATAATTGTTCGAAAGTTGTACTGCCCGGTGGAACGGCTGGTGTGTACAGCCCAGTGAGCATGCTTCGGCATGGCATGAGTTGAGCTCAGGTATGTTTGTGCCCTGCTCTTCGTGCTGTGCCATCAGAGGAGCCACGAAATGTCGTGGGCATGTGGAGCTTCATGGGTTGGCGTTCAAGGTTGATGGAGTTACAGAAATTGGGTTTAGGTATTTGAGAAGAAAGAATTACGACGGGACTCCATCAGTTTGTAGGGCTCTCTCCCTTCTCCACATCCTGAATCTAGACCGCTGCCCAAAGCCTAAGCCCTGGGTCAGACTCGACACCTGAACTTTTTACTGCCATAAAGAACCCCTAAACCTTAGCCGGGACAGTGTCAACAAGTGCAGGAAGCACAAGGCGCGCCGGATGCGCATCACATTGATGATCTCCGGCGCGTTCCTGCTGTCACTTGGCTTCAGCCCTAAACCCTAAAGCCTAAACCCTAAACCCTAAACCCTAGACAGGCTTGCCGGAGGTGTTTCGGGCATTCCTTGTGCTTTATTTGGCGCGAGAAGAATTCTGCCCTTCCGGGGACCTTCTTTTTGAGTCCTTAAGGGGATTAGAACTTAGGGCCCTAACTATAAGGGTTTAGGGGTTAGGGCTTAGGGCCCTAACTAAGGGTTTAGGGTTAAGGGCCCTAACTATAAGGGTTTAGGGTTTAGGGTTCAGGGCCCTAACTAAAGGTTGAGGGCTTAGGGCCCTAACTATAAGGGTTTAGGGCTTAGGGCCCTAACTAAGGGTTTAGGGTTTAGGGCTAAGAGCCCTTACTACTATAAGGGTTTAGGGTTAAGGGCCCTAACTACAAGGGTTTAGGGTTTAGGGCCTTAACTATAAGGGTTCAGGGTTAAGGGCCCTAACTATAAGGGTTTAGGGTTTAGGCTTAGGGTTTTTCAGGTCCTTGGAAGCATCCGGGAACCCTAAACCCTAAACCCTAACTATAAGGTCCTTGGAAGCATTGGGGGAACCCTGAACCGAATTCGTGAAAGAGCTCAGACTAGCTGCAGGAGTCTTTGGGCAGGATCTGAGGGCTGCAGAGGGCCAGGAGCCAGACGTGGATTTAGGGCTTAGGGGCTTTGGGATTGGTTTTAGGGGTTTAGGGGTTTAGGGTCTAGGTGTTTAGGGGTTTATGTTTTAGGGGTTTTGGGTTTAGTGGTTTTGGGTTTAGGGGTTTAGGGGTTTAGGGTTTTAGGGTTCAGGGCAGCCCTCAACTTGACCCTCGAGCCTGGAACCTTAATCCAGTATGATAGAGGTCTTGCCCTTAATGGTAAACCATCAACCCTAAACCGCAAAGCCTTGAAAGAGATGAGGCCAGAGTTTGTTGGTATGTGCAGGGAAATGAAGTTATGCACATCATGCGCATGGCGACATACCTGCTAAACATTGCAGGTTCAATTACAGCAACAATAGGCTTTGTGGCACGAAAGATATGGATATCCCGTCTACCTGCATCTTTGCCAGCACCAATTGGAGCAGCCGGACTTGAGGCAATCATGAGCACAGATATGTTTGGCACCAGCATCACCGTCATCACCATCAACATCATCATCAGCATCATCATCATCATCATCATCACCGAAAACACCGCCATCATCATGTGCAGCAGCACCATCATCTGCAGCAGCACCAGTACCATCACATCAGCCTCATCGTCGTCGTCATCATCATCTTCTTCAGCATCAACATCATCGCAAGCACCATCATCATACTCATGATGATGATGATGATGATGATGATGATGATGATCTTCACCAGCAGCATCATCATCAATATCATCTTCGCGGCCGTCAGCATCAGCAACATCTTGTTGGTCATTATGATCATACATTTCGTCATCACTAGCACCACAACCCTTATCCGCCTTATCATCATCGTCGTCACGGTCGTCAGCCTCACCGTAACCAGCATCATCATCAGCAGCGGGCTTCAGCATCAGCATCGGTGCGATGACGAGAGCTATCATCAGCACCGACACCATGACTTGTTTGATAGTCATTGGCAGAACTGCCATCGTCGTCATGGTCATTGCCACTGGTATCATGATCCTTTGCGGCATTACCGCCATCGTCAAGTGGCGGCCGCTCTGATCCGTAGCATGTAGTCATGGCTGTAGCCCCAGAATATCCTTTTGAAGGGGGGTATGGGTTTTTGTGTGTCAAGACGAACATGCTCCACACACTCCCAGCAATCAAGCAAGTAACCTCTACACTTGCGGTATCACAGCCAAGTGCATAATGGAGCAGCAGGCAATTCTGCGTCGCGCAAGCCCCCAACCAGGTTTGCCGGGATGGGTCTTATAATCAGCCACAGTAGCTATGGACGCATGCGCCTGCATGACCATTTTCCGGGATTAAGCCTTATTACACAAAAAAAAGCTGAACACGAGGTGCCCGCAATTTTAATGCTCCTCGACAATTTACGGGTGTGCTCTGCGGGCTGAATTGTCAGGTACGGCTGATTGACAAAATCCTGCATGACCTTTATACCTAAACTATGGGGTTTATGGTACTATACTATAGTTTGGTCAAAAAGAATTTTGTCCATCAACAGTATGGGTTTGGGCTTGCCCCTTCAGGTACCTGTCTCCCATCCACCTGTTGACTGCGTTCAAGGCAGGCACTCAACCCGGGACCCTAACCTCTGAACCCTACCTTAAGAACCCAAAACCTACTTTTTTGTAGGGTCCCTATAAATCCCATGTTATAGGGTTTATAATACGAACCTACAAAAAAGTGGGTTTTGGGTTCTTAAACCCTAACTAAACCCAAAGCCCAAAACCCTACGTCCCGCAAGTTGGCGATTCCAATGAAACTTGCACAGGAAACCGTGAACCCTGAGCCGTTCTAAACGCCGGGGCCCGCTAGAAACGCCCACAATGTAAACTTAAGCTGATGCACTGCGAAGCCTTTTCGGAATTTCAAGGCATGTCTCGAAACTGTTGTTCAATCTCCTGGAGGCTTCTACACATTCCATAGAGCCGCCAACAGTATTGAAAGTTCTTTCTTGAAGCCTCCCAACAACCCCTATCGAAACAAGAAATAGGCGCTATAACGAAGACTAAAGACGTGAAATTGCGAAGTTGTCCTGGATCCGCGTCCAGACAATACCAGGTCGCTGCAGCTTCGGAGGTTAGCATGTCGCTTTGGGGTTTGGGGTTTTAGGGTTTAGGGTTGAGGGGTTCAGGGCTTTGCGGTTTAGGGTTTAGGGTTGACTACATATTACAAAGGCTGTCGCGTGAAACCTGGCCCAAATCCCCATGCTCGAAAAAACAAAGCTCGAAACCCTTAAAGCCCAAAACACTACCCCAAGCCCTTCAACCCTAAACCCTACCTAGACCCCCCAACTACCCTCTATTATACCCCAAATACCTACTATTAGGGACCATAAGGGCTCCATTAAAGGTCCATTGGGGGGTCCTGGTAATCCCCAAGCCCTTCATCCTAAAGACCCGGGCATCGTACCCCAAGCCCGAACCCCGTGAAGCGCCAAACCCCCCGACCTCAAACCAATCCCAAGCCCTAAACGTTTAGGGCTTTGGGGTTTAGGGGTTTAGGGATTTTGAGTTTAGGGGTTTAGGGTTTAGGGGTTTAGGGTTTAGGGCTTAGGGCCTAGGCTTTATAGAAACCCCTTATAGTACCCCTTCTTATGCCCTTCAGCCTATAAACCCAGTAATGAAACACAACAAGGTCGTCGCCTCTTTGTATCTATCCTTAAAGCAACCGCTATGATTAACACTATAAAGCCCAACAAATCCCTTCAACTGCCCCTAAACCCTTGACCTTAAACCCTAAACCCTATAACCCTTACCCTAAACCCTCTAACCCTCTAACACTATAACCCTTGACCCTAAACCCTATAACCCTTGACCCTAAACCCTGAACACTATAACCCTATAATTCTTGACCCTAAACCCTTTAACCCTTGACCCTAAACCCTGAAACCTAAACCTTTTTACCCTTGACCACAAACCCTAAACCCTATAACCGTTGACCCCAAACCGCATAACCCTTGACCCTAAGCCCTAAAACCTATAACCCTTGACCCTAAACCCTATGGCTAAACCCTCAAACCCTAAACCCCTAAACCGCTAACCTCTAAACCCCCCAAACCCTAAACCCAAAAACAGGTCCCCTATCCGTAAGCCCTATAGCCCTAATGCCTAAACCTATAACTCTTGACAATGGAAACCCTAAACCCCAAAACAGGTCTTCGATAACCCTTGACCCCAAACCCGAAACCCGATAGCCCTAAAGCCTAAACCCAAAACAGGTCTTCGACCGCCCTTCAACCCTCAACCCTAAACCCTGCAACCCTAAACCCCTAAACCCTATAACTCTGGCCCCCGAACCCTAAACCCAAAACAGGTCTTCGACTATTCCTATAATCCTAAAGCCTAAACTCTATAACTCTTGACCCTAAACCCTATAAGGCCCCTAAACACCAAACCCAAAACCCAAAAACCTTAACCTTCAACCCTCGACCCTAAACCCTAAACCCAAAACAGGTCTTCGACCCTTGACCCTAAACCCTAAACCCTAAACCCAAAAAACAGGTCTTCGACTGCGTTCTCTCGGGAGACGGCTCATGGGTCTTGGACCTCGATCGCGCCGCCGCCCGGCGCGGGGAGTTCGGTTTTAGCACAGGGGTTTAGGGTTTAGGGGTTTAGGGTTTAGGGGTTTAGGGTTTAGGGTTTAGGGTTTAGGGGTTTAGGGTTTAGGGGTTTAGAGGTGTAGGGGTTTAGGGATTTAGGGTTTCTTTGTTTTTTGAGGCTGGCTTTCAGTATCAGGATTGCTATAACAGGTTGCTGTAAAGGTTTAGGGTTGAGCGTTTGGAGTTTAGGGCACCACGGTACCATCTGAAGTGCTTAAAGGTTTGCTTATTAAGCAGTCGGTGATAGGCTGTAGGGTTGGGGATTTGGTGTCTAGTTTAGGGCATGTGGGGTGGGGTTGAGGCGTAGCATGTCGACGTTTTGGGGTTCAGGGTTTCCGTAATCGTGCACGTAATTACCCAAATATATATTTTAACACCAAAGTACCCAAATAGGGACTACTGTAAGGCCAAATTCTATGCATAGTTCACAAAATTAGGGTCCCTTTTTTAGGTCTGCCATTTAGTACGGCACCCTTATGACAGGGACCCTGAAAGAGGGACCCTAATTTCGAGAAGTACCCATATCGAACACTTTTAGTACCCTTATAGAAACCTCTATAGATCCCTTTAAGGAACCCTACAAGGGACCCTGATTTAGAGAACTACCCATGTAACCCTAAAACCCTGAACCCTAAATCCTTAACCCTTAGCCCTAAACCCTAAACCCTTATACTATTAGGGCACATGCACCCTCAGGGTTTGAGTAGCCAGAAACAACGACATGTCTGCCCCGTTCGGCACCCTAAACCCTACCGTAACCTACCAGAACCTACTTGGGAGTTTCCGAAAATAAGGGGTTTCTTATTTTGGGGGCCTTCATAATAAGGATCCTAGTTTAGGGTACTACATTGGGGTCCTCTATTTTCGGAAACCCCCACTTTTGCGTAGGGTCCCTATAACTTCCGTATTAGGGTTCACGATAAGAACCTGCAAGCAAGTAGGTTTGGGTAGGTTAAGGTTAAGGTGTACCCTAAACCCTAATCGGAACTGCATCGCAAGATGCGAAGATTCCGTGCTCAACGGGCATTGGGCTCTGTAGGCTTAGGCACAGAGTGCCTGGGTCTTGATGCTTGCTTTCCAAGCTCCACTTTAGGGTTTAGGGTTTAGGCACATGTTGACACACAAAATCTGAACTGACTAAACCCTAAACCCTAAACCCTAAACCCTAAACCCTAAACCCTAAACCCTAAACCCTAAACTAAATAACCAACAATGCTGCGCTAGCCATGATCACGCCTTCAGAATCCTTCGCCCCCAAGCCCCGGCGCCTAAACACTTAGCCCCCAAACCTCCGAACCCTGCACCCCCAAGCCCCTAATCTAGGACATTTTCAGGTGGGTAGTTACCGTTATAGGAGCCTTATAGAAGGTCTATATACCTTATAGGAGCCCTATAGAAGCCCTGTATACCCTAAACCCCCCACCTGTAGTTTCCTTTAACCTAAACTCTCAAAGGTGGTGTGCTGGGAGGATCCAAATTGGTGGAGCATGTTCTTTGTGACTGTGGCTTGGCCACGAGACCCGAAACCCGAAACCCGAAACCCTAAAACCCTAAACCCTAAACCCTAAAACCCTAAACCCTAAACCCTAAACCCTAAACCCTAAACCCCTAAACCCTAAACCCGGCTTGGCCACGAGATTGGAGTTTACTGCTCGGCAAGTGTAGGGTTTGGGGGCTCGGATTTGGGGCCTCGGGTCTAGTGAGTTTAGGGTTTAGGGGTTTAGGGCTTATGGGTTTAGGGGTGTAGGGTTTAGGGTACTTTAGTGCTTTGGGCTTAGGGTCTAGAGTTTAGGATTGTGTCTGGGTTCGGGGTTTCAGCAAGTTGCAGGTGTGGGAATAGATGTTTCGCGGTTCTGCGCGTCGGGGCAAAATCTGGTTTCTGCTCAAAGGTTCATGGGACTTAGTAACTAGGGTTATAAAGAGGGTAACTATACTTATAATGACCTATAGCCCCAATTGCGGTACTTATATAACTGTACTTATTAAGTCGGACGTACAGGGTGCCCACAGCAACGGTCAACATACAGCTTCTTTCTGTCCAAGAACACAGCTTTAGATCTGGGTTTGAAGGCTGTGGGCTCTACCCCCAAAGCCCTGAACTCCTAAAGGCCCTAAACAAACCCTGGAGCTCCGACTAGCCCAAAGTAGGTACTCTTTGCAGGCTTTAGTTAAAAGTATCATAACCCCAGTTAGGATTTCTATTGGGGTACTTGCAAGTCTACTTATTACCTACTTACTAAGTCAGACACCAAAGTAGGTACTTCTTGTATACTTGGAGCCCGAGGGAAAGCCTAACACCACAAGACTGTAAACCCCCAAAAATCCCAGACCCCAAAGTTAAAAATCCGTCAGCCCTAAGCCCTAAACCCCTTTTAGGGCTTAGGGTGCAGGGTTTAGGTCTTTTGGGCTTGTACTCCAAACCCTTGAAGCCTAAACCCCCAACCTCAAATCCCTAAACCTTCTTTGAAGGCCCTTTCCCTAAACCCTAAACCCTAAACCCTAAACCCTAAACCCTAAACCCTAAGTAGTTTCAGTGCCAGGGTTCCAGGCTTGAGGGCATCGGTCTGTTTGCGTTTTTTGCTTGCTGTGGTACGGTCTACGGCTCACCATCCCCGAGCAGGAAAGTAGGAACCTGCCAGCCAAAGTGGGCTTAGGGTTTAGGGGTTTAGGGTTTAGGGTTTAGGGTTTAGGGTTTAGGGTTTAGGGTTTAGGGTTTCGGGATAGCACGGAGTTCACGACCATTCATCCGCGGGTGGTTCAGAATACAGCTTTCAAGCCCTAAACCCTAGACCCTAGACCCTAGACCCTAAACCCTAAACCCTAAGACCCCAAACTTTAAATCAACGACACCGCAGAATTTGCAATCCACAACTGTTGGTCTGAGTCGCTGATTTGCAGACTCTTCTACCCATACTACTTTTGGGGGTTCCTTATTGTAAATTACCCATACTATTTTGGGGGTTCCTTATTCTAAATTATCTATACTATTTTGGGGGTTCCTTGTTGTAAAGTACCTATACTATTTTGGTGGCGAGTCCTGCAGTGCGCCCAATCTGGAAAGCTCCGAGCTATCGTCCGCGTGCCGCTCAAGTCTGCAAGCCGTGAGCTCTTAAAGCACTAAGCTAAAGCCCTCAACAGCCCGAAACTCTAGACTCTACCTATAGTCTCCGTTGTAGCTCCTTTTTGGGGATACCTTATAAAATCCTTAATATATAATTGGTTAAACCCAAAAAAGGAACTACAATGGAGACTATAGGTAGACCCCGGATCAGGCCGTGGACCTTTCCTTGCTGCTCATCCTCTTTCTTTTCCTTTGTCTCGCTGCCCCGACCCCAGCATGGGCAGGATGAGCGGTTTCAGTGCAGTCTGGTTCCAGGCCGGGGTCGTAGTGCTCTATAAAACACTACAGCTTGAGGGTTTAGGGTTTAGGGTTTAATTACTACAAACGTAGTTCCAGCATATTTAGTAAAACACTATGTACAAGCCCAGTTCCAGCAGGGTTGATGTACTTTGCATCGCCGCAGCTTTGCTGCGCAGAGCAGGTTGAACAATCCCCGAGAGGGGCGAAGCCGGCACCAGAAGGCGGTGCTATCTGAAGCTATTGTGGTTGTGCCTGCCTGCTTGACGCTCTTGACTTCAGAAGTGCTACGTCTCCGCAGCTGTGCAAGTGCAGCTCTTTGTGTTTCTAAACAATTGTCAGATCTATGAAGCACCGAAAGCAATTCTAGCATGAAACAGTGCGGAAAGACCGCTTCAAAATATTGACAGCGGCGACAGCAGTTCGCTGTCACCTTCCCCTCGTCGTCGGCACGGCCATCATCATCATCGTCATCATCACCATCATCATCATCACCATCACCATCATTGTCATCGTCATCGTCGTCGTCATCATCATCATCATCATCATCATCATCGACATCGTCATCGTCATCATCGTCATCATCATCATCGGCATCATCATCATCATCATCATCATCATCATCATCATCATCATCGGCATCGCCATCATCATCATCATCATCATCATCATCATCATCATCGGCATCATCATCATCATCTTCATCGTCATCGTCATTGTAATCGCCCTGACCAGCATAGTCACCATTCTGATTCACACAGTCATACTTAGTCATCTTCATCTTGGTCCGTTGCCGCGGTGTCGTTTTTCTGTTCAAAGGTCTTCCACACCTACCGCTGGTATCGCACCGCCGAAGTTGGTGTGCCACTCAGTGAGGGGAGGAAGGTATGTTGGGTTTAGGGTTGAGGGGTTGGGTTTTGGCCATCTGCTCTTCAGGCCCCCTAAACCCCAAACCCTAAACCCTAAACCCAAAACCCACCCTAAACCCTAAACCCAAAACCCACCCTAAACCCTAAACCTTAAACCCAAAACCCACCCTAAACCCTAAACCCTAAACCCTAAGCCTTAACCCCAAAACCCACCCTAAACCCTAAACCCTAAACCCTAATCCTAAAGCTGAAGGCCGCAGGTCCCGAACATCCCTTATCCTAAGCCATAAATCTCAAAGTGCGGCTGCTAGGCGACACCCAAAGCCCCCGCAGACCCCGTACAGAACCCGACAGAAGCACCCTTACAGCAACCC
Organism: Symbiodinium sp. CCMP2456; assembly: GCA_905221635.1. Classification (NCBI taxonomy): domain Eukaryota; class Dinophyceae; order Suessiales; family Symbiodiniaceae; genus Symbiodinium; species Symbiodinium sp. CCMP2456. The sequence continues at coordinate 112,398 of CAJNDV010004113.1, read as the reverse complement.
TCAAAAAACAAAAACAACTAAACTCCAAACCCTAAAAGAAACCCTCAACCCTTAGACTCCTAAGCCCTAAACTCAGGGTTTAGGGTTTAGGGTTTAGGGTTTAGGGTTTAGGGTTTAGGGCTCTCAACCCTAGAAATTTAGACATAAAGAAGCCCTTGAAAAGCGCCGGAGGTATGGAGCCCCCACGGGCTGTGTTCCTCACCTGGTGGTGGATTACGGGCTCACGCGGCGTCTCGCTGAAGCACCGCGCCGCCGGCAGAACTATGTAATATAGGGGCCTTAATAGTTAGAATAGGGTTTGAGGGAGATTATAGTCTAAGTATAATAAGGAACCCCCAAAACCCTAATTTAACTATTAAGGCCCCTATAGTACTCTAGTCTAGGGCCGGGGGGTCGAAATAATGAAGGAGGGTAACAACGGTATCCCGGATTCGTCCGTATGATAAGTATAAATAAATAATTAAACGAGTAAATATGTGTGTGTATATATATATATATATGTAATAAATACACATAAATTTGTTTATTTATTTATTCATTTATGCATAATGCTTTATGCTCTGGTCATTAAGGTGTGAGTGGTAGGGCTTTTCGGTTGCAGATCTTCGGGCTGCTGCAGGTTTTGGTGGTATTTTCCACCACTGCACGAGTTCTGAATTTCTACATCCTCAACCTTTTTTCACTGTGGGACTTCCAACTCCTAAAGCCTAAACCCAAAGAGGTAATTTGGTGGAGACCCCGAATAGTAGAAGAGCCGCAGGCGGTATCAAAGTGGCTCTTTTCGCGTTCCTCCGCAAATTTCTACATGGTTCTAGTAAGTAACATCTACGAACACCGCAAGACCCGGGTGCAAGAATTTATAACGCCCCTGCCTGAACTTCATCAAAACCTGCAACTGACGAGGTCTGCCTCGTTGTTTTTCGGTTTGAAACTTCATATGCAACATTTTAGGGTGCCTGGTTCTTGATCCTTACCAGTAGGGCTCCGCTTGTTCAGGGTGCATATTAAGAGCGCCCCTATACTAGACCCGTTTAGCACCCTTATGAAACAATCATAGAATCCATGACAGCCTGTAAAACTGACTTTAGACGCAAGGCTTTCCAGTGCCAAGGGAGACGCAAGCCGTTGAGACCCTACCCAGGAGCTTAGTTGAATACGTTTTTTTTTGTTTTTTTTTGTGTGTGTGTGTGTGCGTGTGAGATTCTGTAATTCATGTGGGGTTGGTTTAGCTATGTATCGTGTTTTATGGAGAGCTTGAATAGTTTTTACAGGGTTTGAAGGGATGCTATAATGTGGTAGCTATATGAGGACCCGAAGAGACGACGATGACGACGACGACTACTACTGCTACTCCTACTCCTACTTCTACTCCTCCTAATACTACTACTACTACTACTACTACTACTACTACTACTACTACTGCTACTACTCCTACTCCTACTCTTACTCCTGCAAAAACTCCTACTACTACTACTACTACTACTACTACTCCTACTCCTACTCCTACTACTACTACTACTACTACTACTACTACTACTACTCCTACTACTACTCCTACTACTACTCCTATTACTACTCCTACTACTACTACTACTACTACTACTACAACTACTACTGCTACTACTACCACTACTATTACTACAACAACAACAACAACAACAATAACTACTACTACTACTACTACTACTACTACTACTACTACTACCACTACCCCTACTAGTGACTGCTACTGCTGCTGTCGTTGCTATTGAGCCAACGGTTTACGTTCCGACATCCATATTAAGTGTTGAGGGCTTTGTGGCATAGGTTTCAGAAACCGAAGGTGCGGCGATATGCGGACATAAAGTCCATTTGGACCTTGCCACAGACAGCCTCCAGGCTCGTGGCTTAGGGTTTGTGGTCTAGGGTCTAGGGTTGGACTTCGGGTTGATTTTGGAGCTTGTTCTCAACCTCTTCGGTCGGTTTTAGACGAAGCTTCATGAGAATGCAGTTTGTCGTATGAGTTTGGGCTCAGGGCTTTGGGGCTTAGGGCCTTGGAGCAGGAGGATTGACAGCGAGTGTGCCCGCCACTGCCACCACCACCGCCACCACATCCACGGCAGCCACCAGAAGTAACACCACCACCAACGAGGCCGACGACAAGAATCATAACAAGATGAGATTCAGGAAGACCATGCATAGACCAAATAACTCAACGTGCACCTGTTCCATTATTTGGCGTCCTGTTCGTCAAACCCACAGACCCAAGAAACATCTAAATCCCTTCAATTGCTATATCCCCTAAGCTTCTGCTTATTCTACACTAGTGGTTGAGATCCAAAAGAAGGCAGACAGAAAAAAGTCAGTTCAACTTCATGAAACTTATTGTTATTCTTCTTGCCCTATTCTTACTATTTTTCATCAAGGGGTATGAGAGTGATATTCTATACTGCTTTGAGCATCCTTAAGCTCAAGAGCTGCATGGCCAGGCCTCCGAGATCAACTCACTCTGTGCCCCTTGGACTTGGGTTTTGCTATGTGAGTCAATATGAGTGGCAAGATTAGGATTCTCAGGGTTATTAGGGCTGTTTGGGGTTATCAGGGCTGTTTGGGGTTACTAGGGTTGTTTGGGGTTATTAGGGCTGTTTGGGGTTATCAGGGCTGTTTGGGGTTATCAGGGCTGTTTGGGGTTATCAGGGCTGTTTGGGGTTATTAGGGTTGTTAGGGTGATTAGGGTAGGATTATTAGGGTCGTTCGGGTTGTTACGGTTATGAGGGTTTCGGGTATTTAGGGTTGTTAGAGTACTTAGTGTTGTTACGGTTTTTAGGGTGATTAGGGTTATTAGGGTTGTTAGGGTTTAGGTTTATAAGTTCTTGGGGTTATCAGGGTTATTGGGGTTTAGGGTTACTGCAAGGCTTGCATTCTGGAATGCATATAGGAATCCTGATAAGGCCGAGATCATACACACTACTGTTGATGGACAAAATTCTGCATGACCTTATATACCTAAACCATGGGATTTATGGTACTATACTATATTTGGGTCATGCAGAATTTTGTCCATCAACCGTATGGGTACACTCATCAGCTGGCTAAGCTCTCCATAGGCCACCCACCTCCATGGGTGGGCGGCACGGGAAGTCCACCGCCATGGCACAGAACGGTTCTGGGTTTAGGGTTTAGGGTTCGATGACGTGGTGTGGGAGAGAAAGAACGGAAAGCCTTCTATAGACAGGCCTCGTCATCGAGACAACCTTGTCGCAAGACTAAACCCTAGAGTCCTAAACCCTAAGCCACAAAACGCTAGACTAAGCCCTAAATCCAAAACCCGAAGGCCCTCAGCCCCTAGCCCAGGATGACTTGCTGGACCAGAACATCGGCGACCTAAAAAGTGGCATCCGGCGTTTGTGGGATTACTTGCAGGCCGCGTGGACAGTGGGATTTAGGGTTGAGGGTTTATAAGGCATTAGGGTTGAGGTTTTAGGGTTTGCGGGTGGGGGTTTGAGGGGGGTGGGGGGAGCTGGGTATGGTTAAAGAGTCTTCGACAGTCATGACATGACAAGCATCCATTGCAGAGGGAAGAGATATGAACGGACAAGGCTGTTGAACTCGACAAAGATTGGACCAAGTACAAGCAACAGAGTTGCTATTACTCTTAATGTAATATTGATAGCAGGTTCTTGCACAGTTCTCTACAGGTGCACTAGTCTTGTTGCCGGACCGCACGCGGTTTTGGCAGATTTTTGCATATGATGAGGTAGCCATACTTAACAATGTTGCGAACACTCGTACTCCCAAAGCCTAAACTCTCAACCGAAGCCCTCTGAAACCCAAAGCCTCACACCTAGACATGACCATGAATTCTGAACGTCTGCTTTGGACAGGGCTTCCGCATTGAGCACACCGACGACCTGCCTCTTGGTGCAAAGCTGGTCAAGACCATGCTTACGGATTCATGAGGGGGGCTTGGAAAAAGCATCCTTACTCAAAGAGCCAGTGTGATGTAAGGTAAGAGCTAAGTTTTGGAAGTAGAAAGCGCACACGGTATACTCACGCACGTATTCCTATTGTCAAGCTGTTTTGAACTCCCACTGGGCCCACTGCTCCCAATAAAAGGATTCCAACAGGCTTTTTGCAAGCGGCCTGGCATACAGAGACTGAGGCTTGACATAAGTCCGAAACCTAAACCCTAGGGCTCCAAGTATACAAATAGAACCTACTTTGGGGTCTACAGTTTGTAAATAGCACCTACTTTGGGCTTTTTTGGAGCCCCAGGGAAACTCTAAAATCCTAACCCAAAGCCCTAAACCGCGGGGCTCCAAATAGCCCAAAGTAGGTACTATGCATAGACTTGAGACCCCAAACCCCAATCTTCATCTTCATTTCCCCCCGAGAACCCTAAAACCCCCAAAGCCTTCAACCCCTAAACCCTAAGCCCTGAACCCCTAAGCCCCTAAACCCCTAAACGCCTAAACCCGAACCCCTAAACCCTAAACCCTAAACCCTAAACCCTAAACCCTAAACCCTAAACCCTAAACCCTAACCCAAACATTTCCTCCCAGGTCAGCTGAGGCCTCAAAGGACGAGGTGCGACCCGCACGGCCAACGAGTCCGAGGCCTCTCCCGAGAGCTAAACGGGCTTAGGGCTTTAGGGGTTTAGGGGCTAAGGGTTTTAGGGTGTAGGGGTGTAGGGCTTTGGGGGTTTAGGGCTTTAGGGGTTTAGGGCGGGGTTTAGGGGCTAAGGGTTTAGGAGCTAGGGTTTTAGGGTTTAGGGGTTTAGGGTTTAGGAGGGTTTTAGGGATTTAGGGTTTAGGGGTTCAGGGCTTAGGGCTTGGGGTTTAGGGCTTTAGGGGTGCAGGGGGTTTAGGGTTTAGGGCTTAGGGCTTGGGTTTTAGGGCTTTAGGGGTGTAGGGGTCTAGGGTTTTAGGGTTTAGGGCTTTAGGGGCGTAGGGGCTTAGGGCTTTGGGCTTTAGGGGTTTATGGCTTTAGGGGTTTAGGGTTTAGGAGCTAGGGGTTTAGGGTTTAGGGGTTTAGGGGCTAAGGGTTTTAGGGTTAGGGCTTTGGGCTTGGGGTTTAGGGATTCAGGGGTGTAGGAGTTTAGGGTTTTAGGGTTTAGGGTTTAGGGCTGTAGGGGTGTAGGGGCTTAGGGCTTGGGGCTTTAGGGCTTTAGGGGTGTAGGGGCTTAGGGTTTCGGGATTTAGGGGTTTAGGGTTTGGGGTCTAGGGGTTTAGGGTTTAGGCGGGTTTTAGGGTTAGGTTTTAGGGTTTAGGGCTTGCTTAGGGCTTGGGGTTTAGGGCTTTAGGGGTGTAGGGGTTTAGGGTTTTAGGGGTTAGGGTTTCGGGGCTTAGGGTTTTAGGGTTTAGGGTTTAGGGGTTTAAGGTGCAGGGTTAAGGGGCTTTGGGTTTTAGGGTTTAGGGTTTAGGGGTTTAGGGTTTAGGGGGCTTTGGAGTACCATACCTTAATACTTCTTTTGGGGCCTGTTCATTAAAGGAACCAGTATGAAAAAAACATATAGTTTTTCTTGGTTCTTCAAAGCCCGGGGTTTTGGGTTTAGGAAGCTTCGCTTACAGGGTTTTATTTCTAAGGTTTTACGGTCCTCATTCTGGGGTTTAGGATTCTTCTTGTCAGGTTTTGGGTTCTAGCTCTACTGGCTTGCACTGGCTTGCAGTTCTTCCTTTAGGGCTTCATGGTGGGGCTAAACCCTAAACCCGTAAACCCTAACCTAAACCCTAAACCCTAAACCTCAGGCTTCGGTGTCACGCAAACTGCGGCAAGGCTAGCCCTGCCCTGCCCTCCCCTAGCCCTGTGGCCGGCCCTCCATTCTAAATATTAAGGCCACTATATTATGATGTTTGCTTTAATCAGCAAGGGGCTTTGAGTGGGTTTAAACAGTGCTTGTTGCTTCTGCCCTTAGGGTCCTGCCTGGGTTTTTGCCGGTTTGGGCTTTTCAGGGCTTCGGGGGGTACCCTAGACCCTAAATCCTAAACCCTAAAGCCTGGGGGTTCCTTACTATAATCAAAGTATAATGGGCCCCGGCCAAGATGACTAAGACCGACGAAATTCCGAAAGAGACGCGGGAGACCAACCCCGTGGATGCCAGCGCCGCACTTGCGGTGACGCAGGAAAACGTCGCGTACTTGAAAAAGAAGAAGCTCTGGCAGACGTTGAGAGCGAGCAAGATGAGCAACGTGAAGCCTTGGCCCGACAATGTCAAGGGTGGGATGGTGGAGAAGGCCACCTGGCTCATTCGTGGTATCCTTCCGTTTTGCGGCTGTGGCCGGGAGCTTGACCACCTCTAGTATAAGAGACCCAAGATTTCGCTTCCCCGCGTAGAGCTTACCAGGCTGGATGCAACCAACCTGTCCACCCCAATCCCCAGAACCCCAAAACCCCAAGAAGCAAACCCTATCCACTAAACCCAAAAAACCACCCCAAAAAAACCCTAACCCCCTAAACCCCTAAACCCTAAACCGTAATCCCAAATCCCAAAACCTATCCGCCGCATCCTAAAATCGTAAGCCCGAACTGTGTCCACCAGCAAGGCCGAAGGCCTTTTTTCGTGTATAGGGTTTAGGGTTTATAGGGTTTATAGGGTTTAGGGTTTAGGGTTTAGGGTTTAGGGTATAGGGTTTAGGGTTTATAGGGTTTAGGGTTTAGGGAGCCAGGTCTGGCCAGACGGGTCCCGAAGGCCATCACGAGGAGGCCTGAAAAGAAGTTTAGGGGCTCTGGGTATAGGGTTTAGGGCTTAGGGTTTAGGGCTTAAGGTTTAGGGCTTAAGCTTTAGGGTTTAAGGTTTAGGGTTTAGGGTTTAAGGCTGAGGGCTTTGGGTTTAGGGTTTAGGGTTTAGGGCTTAAGGTTTAGGGTTTAAGGTTTAGGGTTTAGGGCTGAGGGCTGAGGGTTTAACGTTTAGGGATTAGGGCTGACGGCTTAGGGTTTAGGGCTTAGGGTTCAGGGTTTAGGGTTTATGAGGCGCGCACATGGGACTTTTTTGGTAAGAGTGACGCCTTGTTTTGATGGGGTCAAAGGCACCCTCAGGCTGGTTCTCCTACATACTTGTAACCCTACTTGCCAACAGGCTAATTCCTGATCCTCCAAGTGCTCTACTGTGAAAGGACTCAACGTTTATGACAACCTCAACATGGTGTCTGGGGCTAAACCCTAAACCCTAAACCCTAAAGATGCAACCTTAAATCCTCAGCCCTGACAGGAACCCCAAAGACCATGCCCCCGCTGAACCCCCGACTCCTGAAGCTTTCTTGGAGGTTCATGGGACTTAATAAGTACAGTTATAAGTACCTTAATTGGGGTTATAAGTAGTTATATGTATAGTTACCTTATTTATAACCCTAGTTACTAAGTCCCATGAACCTCCAAGTTTGCCTGTGCTAGGCCGGTAAGCGCCAGCTAGTACAAGCAAAAGGCGTCTTGCTCCCGGGCTTCGCATTCGGAGTTTCTGAGCCGGGGGGGTTGCAGAGATATTAAAAATCCTAAGCCCTAAAGCTTAAACCCTAAACTTGTTTTGCAATGTATGCCGTAAGTATCCGAAGCAGTCGGTCAGCCAAGAGACTCCTGGAAAAACTCCCCCAACATGCCGAAGTGGTATGGGCGGCGGCAGCCCTATATAACCCAATAAGGCTTTCGTATCTTAAGGCTTTTAGCCCAAAGACCATGCCAGTTCAGGATTTTGGTCTATTTTGAGCCTTAGGGTAGTGGACCCAGGATGAATTCAGAGTCTTTAGCAGCCCGTTTGGGGTGACTCAGATGATTCTCCTCCCTAATCCTATACTCTGAGCTCTAGAACCCTACTCAATGCCCGACAGCTTACACCCTAAACCCTCAACCCTAAACCTTAACCCTAACCCCATAAGCCTAAACCCTACACCCTAAAGACTCCTGTCCTTGTTCAAGTATCACTTTCAACTTCCAGAGCCCAACCCCAAACGTGAATCTGCATCCTGGAGCCTACATAGGCAATCTAGAAGACTACTACACCCTAAACCCTGAATAGGTACCCTAAACCCTAGACCCTAAACCCTAAATAGGTACAAATATCATCTCAATGGCTCCTTATCGTAATGAACCTACAAAGAAGCCCAAAGCCCTATTCTGATGGTGAAGGCCCGTACATTAATCCCTATATCCTAGTCGCCAAATCCTATAACCCCTAAACCCTAAACCCTAAACCCCTAAACCCCTAAACCCTTCGCCCTATAACCCCTGGAACCCGAAGCCGTAAACCCTAAACCCCTAAACCCTAAACCCTATAACCCCTAAACCCTAAACCTTAAACCCTAAATCGGAGATCAGGAGCCGAGCCGCTTCAGTTGGAGCTGCTGTGGCAGCCTTAGCTCTTGTCTTGTCTGCTCTGGTTCATGGTAGGGTTTAGGGTTTAGGGTTTAGGATTTAGGGTTTAGGGTTTAAGGGTTATAGGGTTTGGGGTTTAAGGTTTACGGTTTCGGGTTTGGGGGTTATAGGGTTTGGGGACTAGTCTATATCGTCTGCTTTTGGGGGGTGTAGGGCTTATAGGGTTTAGGGTCTGCTTTTGGGGTGTAGGGTTTAGGGTTTTGTGTTTAGGGTCTGCTTTTAGGGATGTAGGGTTCAGGGCTACGGGGTGTGGGTTTGATTGTTTTAGGGTTTTGGGTTTAGGCCCCTGGTCTGCTCTCTAGCTGCATCCGGCATGATCCAGCCTTCTCCCGGGTAGTATTATTAGGGCTACCCCTTAAAGGGTACCCCTTCTGAACCCTACTTGTGGCTCTCTTAAAAGGGACCTTATTGAGAGGGTCTATATCCCCAAGGGTCCCCCTAATCCTAGCTCCCATGGTGCAGTGCTGGAAAAGCCTCCGTGGCTTAGCTAAGCAGAGATGTGATCATGTAGATGACTTTCCACGCCGCCCAAGAAAGCACAAAACACGTAATCGTGTTGGGAGAGTTTCTCGATCATAGTAAGAGATTGTGTGCTCCTGTCCCATGAGCGAAATAGAAAGATACTACATACACTTTACGAATCATAAGTATGTATACTATGCTATATGACAGAGAGGTAGGCCGCAGAACGCAAGGCACTACACCTTCCGGTCCCTACCTACGACACCTTCCAAGCCCACTGCAACGTCGAACCCCAACGAAAACGCAGAACTCTTCTTTCGGCAAAGAGTAATACAGAAGTCTAAAGAAGTTGTAGCAGTGTCGGTGTTATAATCCCCAGTATAGTTCTAGTATATGACAATGATAGTCCTCATTATGATATATAGCATGGCATACCCTGAACCCTAATCGAATTCCTATAAGGCCCCTATATTGCATCAGCCCACCCCGAAGAATTGGAGCTTCGAGACGCCCGAGGTGGCCGACGCGTTGTTATTCATAAGGAGCAAAAGCTGAAAGCCAGAAGTGACCTGCGCAAGGTGCGCTGGCGGTCCGAAGTTTACAGTTGTGTAGGGATGTTTTCGACGTTGGTTGAGGGTTTGGGGTTTAGGTTTAGGGAAGTTTACGGTTGTGTAGAGAGTTTTTCGGTTTTGGTTGAAGACGTGGGAGAATTCTGTAGTTCCGAACTTACCGAAGCCATGGATGCGACCGTGATGTACTGCATGCTGTTCGGATGGTGATCTGTTCGGTGGTGATATAGGTCTTGGATTTGGAAATTCAGTACTTATCGTGGCAAGTAGGTATGATCTTTCGGCCCCTTTTCTAGCTTTGCCTGCCTTGGATTGAGCTTTCCGTGTGGTTTTGGTCTTGGGTATGGGCTTGCAAGATTCAAGAGCTAGAGCTAGAACATGTCGTTTTGTCTTTCTGCATCTACAACCCTCGGGCTCCATGTATACAAACATAGCACCTACCTTTGGGTCCAAAGTCTGTCAATAGGACCGACTTTAAGATCTTGAGCCCTGAACCCCAAACGTTCATGAGCCTTCTACCCAAAAGTCCAAGTTATAGTGCAATATATACTGTCGGGGCCCAAATACCTGCAACGTAGCCACCACATGAGTACTTGGACCCTTTGGGACAGGCCATTTGGGTTGGCCATTGCTTGTGTCGGGATGTAGCTGAGGGTTACTTAAACCCCTAAACCCTAACTCCTAAACCCTAAACCCTACAACCCCAAAAACCCAAAAGAACAAGTCCTGAGCCTGACATCCGACTCCACCAGCAGCCGACGAGCTCCAGAGCCCCGATCCCCAGAGCCCCCCGGAAGGATCTCGAAAGTCGAACCCCACGGTTTAGGGTTTAGGGTTTAGGGTTTAGGGTTTAGGGTTTAGGGAGGGCTCCTAAAAGGCATCTATAGGGCTTTAGGGTTTGATAAGGGTTTAGGGTTTAGGATCTAGAAAGTAGAACCCCTAATTTGGGACCCTAAACCCTAAACCCTAGACAGTCCCTATAGATCCCTTTAAAGAGCCCCCTAAACCCTAGACCCTAAACCCTAAAGGAACCCCCATTTTAGGGATCTACTTTTTGGATCCTCCCCGGGGGTCTGGATCTGCGGGAGCCATGCCCCGGCGTGCGCGGGAGGCTCCAAAGCCGCAGGACAGGGTCCAGGGTTTAGGGTTTAGGGTTTAGGGTTTAGAGTTTAGGGTTTAGGGTTTCGGGTTTAGGGTTAGGGTTTAGGGTTTACAGTTTAGGGTTTAGGGGGCTTCCCAAGTACGGTTGATGATATATATATATATATATATATATTCTGCATTACCCCTTAATATTCCCATAGTTTAGGGGCCTTAAGGTAATGCAGGATGTATATCGTCAACAGTAGCATCCTAAATAGTAGAGTTGTAGGTCGCAAACTACATACTCTGATTGATTTGTGGACCTTGAAACCCCACTAGCTATTTGGGCACTTGGACCGGTAGAGCTTCGAAACTGTAGAAGATCTTAAACGCTAAGTCCTAAAACCCGAAGCCCTAAATCCTATACCAATAGTCGGTTGTAGAGCGCATTCATAGGGTCCCATGAGGTTTTGTAGGTTTTCAGGAGGTATAGGGGTCGACATCACGATGCAGGATTTCGGGTTTAGGGCTCAGGGTTTACCAGGACCCCCCGAAGTACTCTTTAATTAAAGGCATATCATGGGCCTGATGAGTTGGGGGTTTATATGCCCTTCCCTTTGTTTGTGGCATTTTGTTGTGCCCTGAACCCTAAACCCTACCTAAACCCTAAACCCTTTTTGCAGCTGTTTCCGATGTTCATGCTGGGCACGCGCGGCGTTAGGGTAGTGGGGCGCACAGGTTTAGGATTCAGGGTTTAGGGTTTGGGTCGCAGATTTGTACGAAGGATACAGACTCCTGCCCAACCCCAAAGCCCTACATCATTAGTCCCCAGGCCTCCAACCTTGAAGCCCGAAACCATACGTGCCAAAGTCCTGAAGCCCATAAACCTCAACCTTCCAGTTCTCTAACACCGAAACCCGGCACTAAATTCCCACCCGCGCTGTTACTCGCTTATGATGCTGGCCCATATGGCACCCCGGAAGGAAGCCTCAAGCCCGACTCTTAAGCCCTACCTATAGGCTCCATTGTAGTTCCTTCTTTTGGTTTACCCAATCTTGCATTAAGGATCCTGAAAGGTAACCCCAAAAAGGAACTACAATGGAGACTATAGGTAAAGCTTGAGGAGAAGAAGCTGCATCCCAAGACCTATGCGAAGCTGAAGGCAGGTGCTTCGCCGAGCCTCAACCCTCAACTCGAAACCCTAATATACCAGTTGGGGCCTAAAGAATTAGCAATGTTTTTTAGGGGTTCCTTCTTAGAAATCTAGTATAACGGGCCCCAAAACCCTATTCTAATTCTTAAGGCCCCTATACTAAACCCCAAAACCCCCAAACCCTAAACCCTAAACCCTAAACCCTATTCTAAATTATTAAGGCCCCTATACTAAACCCTAAACCCTAAACCCTACACCCTAAAGCCTAAACCCTACAACCGCTACATGCCAAGACCTAAGCTCCACAGCCGAGGCCCGGAAGTCCCAAACCCTAAAACCGTTGTCAGGGTGGAGGCTTTAGGGTTTTAGGCTTTAGGGTTTAGGGTTTAGGGGTTTAGGGTTTAGGGTTTAGGGTTTAGGGTTTAGGGGTTTAGGGTTTAGGGTAAATAAGGGTAAATTAGGGTTACTTGATTCCTACACCCTAGACATGCATGGTTTGGAGTTCCGTGCTTTGGGGCTTGGGTGTGGAGCCACTGCAACGCTCTGTAGGGTTGGAGATTTTGTCGTTTGTTTGGTTCCCCTAGACCCTGGACCCTAAGCAGTGAACATCCTTAAACCATAAACCTTAAACTCTGCAACCCTAAACCCTACTGTTGATGGACAATTTAGGGTTTAGGGTTTCGGTTTTGGGTTTTAGGGTTTAGGTTTTGGGGTTTAGGGTTTAGGGTTTAGGGTTTCGGTTTTTGGGGTTTAGGGTTTAGGGTTTAGGTTGTGGGGTTTAGTGTTTAGGGGATCATGCCTAAACCCGCCCACTGCTCTAATTCAGTCCAAAGCTGAGAGCAACCGACAGCCCAAAGAACCTGCGACCTCCCCAACGCAGAAACTCAATACAGGTTTAGGGGTTTAGGGGTTTAGGGTTTAGGGGTTTAGGTGTTTAGGGTTTGGGGTATCGCGATTTAGGGCTTTAGGGTTTTAAGGGTTTGGGTTTAGCGGTTTAGGGTTTAGGGATTTAAGTGTTTATGGTTTAGGATTTAGGGTTTAGGGTTTAGGGGTTTAGGGCACAGATACGCTGGTGGCACAGAGTCGATTGAGATGTCGTCCGGGGATATAGGTACATCGATAACAGACAACTCTCTACATACCGTAGGTACATAGGCGGAAAGGCAGGAAAACAGAAAGATAGATAGGTCGGTCGACCGGTAGCTAGAGAGCCATAAACCCAGGAAAACAAAAAGATAGATAGGTCGGTCGACCGGCAGGTAGAGAGCCATAGACACCATGATCCCCGGACAGATTCTAGGGCTGTAAGATTTACCTAGTAACGTACTACCCTTTACTGTAGCCCCTAAGCACATGAAGACTCTGAAATCCCTTTCAAAAGGCACTTGGGGGGTCCTGAATATCCCCTGCATTTTTCAGGATCGACGCATCGAAGCGCTTGGCACCGGCGATACGAGCCTGCTGCTGGACAAGGGTTTACGGGTTTAGGGGTTAGGCTTTGCAGGGTTTAAGGTTCGGGGTTTCAGGATCAGGCTTGAAAGTTCAGGATTTGTGGGTTTAAGCTATGCTTTTTGTGCTGCGGCCATTAAAGTTCCACGAAGTGGCCTGAACCCTAAACCCCTAAACCCTAACCGCTAAACCCCTAGCCTAAACCCTAAACCCCAAACCCCTAAACCCAAACCGCTAAACCCCTAAACCCCTAAACCCCTACACCCCAAAACCTTAAACCCCTAAACCCTAAGCCCTATAACCCCTAAACCCTAAACCCCTACACCCTAAAACCTTAAACTCCCAAACCCCAAGCCCTAAACCCCTAAGCATAATCCCCACCTCCGGGAACTGTCCCGTTTCCTCGAAGATAGCGAACTGCGGGAACTCCTCGCAGAGCTCGCGCTTTGCATATTCGTCCTCGAAGGCTCTGACTCCGTAGTACGCCAAGTAGTAGAGGCAGATGGCCTGGAAGATTTGGGGTTTAGGGGGTTTGGGTTCAGGGTTTAGGGGTTTAGGGCTTATAGGGTTTAGGATTTAGCGGTTAGTGGGTTTAGGGTTTAGGGGTTGAGGGGCTTAGGGTTTGAGGTTTAGATGTCAGGGTTTAGGGTTTTGTGGTTAACGGTTGTTGGTTTGGGGTCTGGGGTTCAGGGTTCGTCGTGGAATAGCGCGTAAGCGAAATATCTTGCGACGGTGCAATTTCGAGTGCATTGTAGTATGACGACAGGCCGCTACAGATCTTTTCTTCAGTTCTTGTTTTGCCACCCCACGGCGTCTGAGGCGGCCAGACCACCCACACCAATTCCTTTTCGGGTTTAGCTCTAAACTCACTCCATGGCCGATTTTGTTAGCGATTTTTTTTCAAACAAAGGCAGACAGATTATTCTACCATAGAATTAGTTACATCTTGGACAACTATGGAAAAGAGTCAAATTCTAATCGGAGAAGACAGGGCAATGAAATGACGCGTGCTTGTCACTTACTAAAATTTGCGTAGGGCATGGCGGCAGGGCAGGGTAGGCTACGAGGGCCAGGGCAGCACGGTGCTACGGTTCCCAAGGCTGTCGAGGCGGGCTGGTGTAGTGGCCGGACTTTCGCGATCGATTGCCAGAGACTTCAGCGCCGCCCACCCCGTTGGGTAAAGGCTTAGGCCTTAGGCTTCTGGCTTATTCTGGGCTGCGAGTAGACTCTAAACCCAAAGCCCCACACCCTGAATCCTCATCCAAAACCCGAAACCGCACCCCCATCAGCCCTCAAAAACCGAATAACAACCCAAAAGGATCCCGAAACCCTAAACTCCAAACCCGAATCCCCAACCCCGAAACCCTAACCCCTAAACCCTAAACCCAAATCCTAAAACCCGAAACCCCTACAAATCCAACGACCGCCTGGGGAAACTCTGTGGAGACCCAGAGGGTGATCAGGATGCCGAAGTACGACGCCCAGCTGACCTCCTCGCCAGGGGGTTCAGGGTTTAGGGTTTAGGGTTTAGGGTTTAGGGTTCCCAGCTGACCTCCTCGCCAGGGGGTGTGGGGGTTGGGGTTGAGGTTTCGGGATTTGGGATTAGCGTCAATTTTTAGGTTTAAGGATTTGCGGTCTGGGGCTTTGCGATTAGAGTTCAGGGGTTTTGATCCTTGGGTGAGAAGATATTGCCCAAACTCTGAACCCTAACCTGGGGTTAGATATTCGGGTGTTCATCAAGGCTTTGCGAGGATCTCAAACCCTCGGCATGTAACCCTCGGGGATTAAACACTTTGTTGAAGATAAGTTAAGACAAGTTAATACAAGCCTGGACAACAATTAGAACCAGGACAACAACTGAAAAGCAAAGCCAAGTGAAGCCAACGCATGTACAACACATGCCAAATCAAGTCCTTGACCAAGACCAAAATCAACAGTTACTTCAAACAGTGATAACCGAATTTACAACTTTATAAAAGCTTGATGGGGCATAACCCTGCTCCTCACCCTGCAGCTGCTGCCTGAGCCGGTTACGAGTTAAGCGTGTAGGGTGTGGAGCTTACGGGGTTTAGGGGTCTGCGGTGTGGAATTTAGGGTTTCAGTTTTGAGAGGGTCTCTTCTGCATTTTGAGGAAAGGGGGCTTCGGTTTAGAGGTGGTTTCGGGGCCTTACACCCTAAACCCTAAACTCGAAACCCTATAACCCTACAGTGGAGACCCTATAAGCCCTAAGCTCGAAACCCTAAACCCTAAACTCGAAGGGTTTAGGGGTCGTCGGGGAGGGTCTTGGCCCGGCTTTGCATGGATCCTTCGGAGCTGTAGCATCCAGAACTTTGGCTGTAATTAGCGTGTAATGAATGGCGTTTGGGGTTTAGGGTTTACGGTTCAGGGTTCAGAGGTTAGGGTTCGGGTTGCTATTGCTGGTAGCCCCGTAATCAAACCCAAAGGTATACACTGACCAAAAACCCCGACCTCAGCCCTGCTTCATGTCAGGTTCGGGGTCTCACGAGCTAGGATTTTGGGCTCACATTTCCACCGCCTACGGCCTTGGAATTGCACCGTTCCGAAGTGAGAAAACCCCATAGCCTCAGACTTGAAACGAGCCTGAGCAGTGGAAACGCGTTGATGCCGAGCAGAATCCTCAGACGGCTACGGAAAGTCTTGGGGGCTCTGGGTTTGGAGTAGGGTATAGGGTTTAGGGTTTAGGGTTTAGGGTTTAGGGTTTAGGGTTTAGGGTTTAGGGGCTTGCGGGAAGTAGTGATTCGGATCCGTCGACGGGCCTTGGAGGGTTTATGTTTTTTTTCACATCGTGCTGTTGGACATAGACTTCGTCAAATCTTCGTATTCTGCATACCTGCTGTTGCGCCTGCGGGCTGCGACGGACATCTAGCCATCAAGTCCAAGCTCTTGGGTCAATATTCCGAGCTGAACTACACATATTTCCTGGTCGTGTTACTGTACGAGTAGTGCCAATGGCGATTGGCCCTACCAGAACAACTGCTATGATGTCTTGTTACCACCGTGCGAGTATTGGGTTGAGATGTCAGGGATTTTTGGGGTTGTGAATTCGTTTAGCTGCAGCCCCAAACCATAAGCCGTAAACCCTAAAACGTGGCTCTTTTGAAACTCTCTGGGCATGCTTGCGTCCGGAATCCTGAGCCAAGAGCCCCGATCGACACATACCCTGTGGTCCCTCAGCCCTCAACTTGTCTAAACCAAGGTAGCCTTTCGAACCGAAACGGTTTAGGGTTTAGGGTTGAGGCCCTAAACCCTAA
>CAJNDV010004113.1:83871-95502 GCA_905221635.1 Symbiodinium sp. CCMP2456 | reverse complement strand
CTGAATCCCAAACCCCTAAACCCTAAACTACGGTTGATGGACAAAATCCTGCATGACCCAAATATAGTATAGTGCCATAAATCCCATAGTTTAGGTAGTTATACAGGGTCATGCAGGCTTTTGTCCATCAGCAGTATGAACCCTAGGCTCTCAACCCTAGGCCCTAAACTCCTAAACCCTAAACCAGGGCCTACTGATCATCCCACCAGGTCATAGTCTGAAAACGAAAGAAACTCTCCGCGTGTGCTACAACATGGGGTTTAGGATTGAGGGTTTAGGGCTGTACCTCCTACTCCCTCTTACTAAACCCTAAACCCCTCAAATAGGCGTAGGATTTGCCTGTAGCCCAAAAACCTTTCTTCCCAAGGGGTAAAGATAAGATGAAGGTAATATAGGGGCCTGAATAATCGACTATCCTTTTTCGGGGGTTCCTTGTAATTAACTATAGTATAATATACCCCAGAACCCTTTTCTAATTATTAAGGCCCCTACATTATCATAGTTTGAACCCTAGACATGTTTTTGTGTTTGGCTGCAGCTAGGGATTAGGGTGGTTCTGTCGGCAGGAGGGTCTCCGCATGGCGGAAGCCTTCCGACGAGAGAATGTCGACCCGTACTTCGACTGGGCTGCGCATTATGGCGAAGGAGATCTGGATGGTTTCCGGGATAGCGTCGATCCCCCGATTGAGTAACACCACGGGAAGGTGCATAGGGGGGTTTCTCGAAAGTAGGATCGGGTTTGCAGAAGGCTGTTCGGGCTCAAGGCTCCTGTTTGAAGAGTAACTTGAGCATTTGGGGACCCCTGAAGGGAGCCTCATGTTTAGAAAACTACACAATGCACAGGGGACTCGGATGATTTTCACAGGTGCGATGTTTGAGGCTTCTGGTTCAGGTGTCTTGCATTGTGTACTCTGGGCTCGCATGCACACTCCTAGAGCGGACAGAAGTTGGAGTGCAGGCCTATCAGTGGTCTTGTACCATAGGTATACCAGATACCCTTGTATAGTATAGCAAGTCATAGTATGTATATATATATATATACAGTACTTTGTAGTACATTCCGTAGCTGACTCAAACCGGTGGATGGACTAAGTCAGGCATCATTGAGCTGGAAGACCCCTCGTCGGAAAGGGTCTGCGTTCCAAGCAGCAAGAATAAGGGCTTAGGGTTTAGGGTTTACGGTTTGGGGGTTTAGGGTTTAGGGGTTTAGGGTTTAGGGCCCTAAACCATAAACCCTGAACAGTCTTGAACCCCCGAACCTCTAAGCCCCCTTCATGACGACGGCTACATCTATACCTCTGATCCCCCCTCCTTCTCAAAATGACTGCCGCCGCCCATCGCTGCTCGCGAGGATTCGACATCCTCTCGCCCAGCTACACCCAACCTGCACGGAAAGTCGTCAGCGCTGAGGAGATCGCTAGAAGCTTCACGTGTCCAAAGACAGTGCTGGCTGCCGAGAACTAGGGTTTCGGGTTTAATAGAGGCGCCTAAATAATTACCAATAAAATTGTTGGGAATTCCATTATTATAACTATATACTATAATGGGCCCCAAAACCCTATTCTAATTGTTAAGGCCCCTATCTTAGGGTCTATAGGATCAAGGATCCCGGTCGGAAAACACGAAGCCCAGGTCTTCCCCGCATGCCTTACTTGGAGGTTCATGGGACTTGATAAGTACAGGTATAGGTACCTTGATAGGGGTTATAAGTAACTATAAGTATAGTTACTTTATTTATAACGCTAGTTACTAAGTCCCATGAGCCTTTAAGTAGGAGATTCTGCTCGCCTTCCACCCCAGGCCCTCTAGGCATGCCCTGAGCATGCCCCATGTACAGCATGTACAGAGTTTCGACAGGTGTGGAGAAAACGGTGGTGCTGCTAGGTGGCTACTGTGCTGATACGAGAAGTATGCATTTCGCCTGTCGATCTTTCAAGCATGCTAAACCCTAAGCCCTATAACCCTAAACCCTAAACCCTAAACCCTAAACCCTAAACCCTAAACCCTAATCAAGCATGCTATGTTGTTGACCGGTCTACACATTTCGAACCTATGCTCGCCTTGTGTGGGCTTTGAGCACCGCTACCGTCACATCATGTAACATCCCGAAGGTAGGTTGGTTGTTGGGACATTTTTTATTTTGCCTATGTGGGTTTATAAGGGACCCTTTATATAAATATTTTTCCGAGGGTTTAAAGGCCAACCCAGCCAGGCTACAGACAGAGTGCATCTTAGGGTCTTAGGTTTGAGGGTTTAGGATCCTTAAGGAACTAATACTGCGAACGCCCTAAGTGGATGCCGTAGCTCAAGCTTAGCCGGGGGTTCCTTGCAGAATCTGGTTCAGGGTTTGGGGTTAGTGGGTTTTCTCTTGGAGTCAGCAAGACCATGGTACCTGCAGCCCGGAACTCTAATGCCTCGCGACCCCTAAACTGTAAGCTACACACAGACTTCGAATGCTGGAGCTAAATCCCTAAACCCTATAGGAGTATCAAGCCTGAAAAGGAAACGCTAAGCCCAAAGGAATCCCCCAAAAAGACCCTGGAGAATCAGACTCGAAACCCCTTAACGCCCACTGTAGAAGGCGGGCAGCTGGAACATCATTATCCTGATGCCTTTACGCTAAAGTGTAGGGAATTTCAGCACGAATCATTGCTAACCATCCTTAGAATGTTATTGAACTTTCTGAGTTCAGCATGAACCCTAAAACCCTGTATTATAGAGGCCTGTATAATCAGAAAAGGGTTTTGGGGTATAGTCTACTATAACTATAATAAGGAGCCCCCCACCCCCCAAAGAAAACACCTTATTCTAATTATTAAGGCCCCTACAGTAACGCCCGGTTCTTGTTTCGAGGCCGCCTACGACCGGCTTACCTGGCGACTGGAGAAGCTTCTTGTTGAGCTGAGGCCCGCCGTGAGGGGAAGGGCTTTTAAAGGGCTTAGGGTTTAAGGCTCAGGGTTTAGGGCTTAGGGTTTAGGGCTTTGGGTTTAGAGTTTAGCGGTTTAGGGCTTAGGGTCGCTTAACGGTTGTATGTGCTTCTCGGTTACTGTATGAGTTCTTGGAGCGGCCTTTGAGGGTTCTTTTCAGAATTTGTCAGGGCTTCTTTAATGGGTTTAGGGTCTAGGGTTTAGGTCAAGGGCTGCCCAGAGATGTCAACATCCGTTGATCAAGGCGGAGTAGATCTCGAATTTATGCAGCAGATTCCCTCCATATTTTCGCGTATCCCCTTACTGCAGGAGCAGGTGTTGAGAGCTACTAAAGCTCAGAGTTGGGGGGGCGGGGATGGTAGTAGTAAACCCTCAACCCTAGACCGTAAACTCTATTATGATATATTAGTATTAGGGGTTTTAGGGGCTGTGGGTCTGAAGCCCAGGGCCCAGGGTCGAATCTAGGGCATCATGGGTTGGTTTCTGGGTTTACGGTTTAGGGGTTTATGTAGAGGTTTAGGGTTTAGGTTTAGGGTTTAGGTTTTAGATTTTAGGATTTAGGGTTTAGGGCTTCAGAAATCCCATCCCGAGATGCTCTTTGTGAGTCTTGCACAGGACGGGTCACTTTTCGGATTCCTGGTGAGCACTCCAAAGACAACCCAACACCCAAAATTTATGAACAGGCTTTATGTAGGAAGCGCACACAAGTTCAACATGCTGACACGACATTCCGGGAGCAACAAAAAGCCCACATAGATAACATAATATACGAACGCCTTCGGAAAGCCTACCAAAAAGAAACAAGCATTTAAACCTTAAGCCCCGAAGCCCTAATCCCCTAAACCCTAAACCCTAAACCCCAAATCTCTAAACCCTAAACCCTAAACCCTAAACCCCTAAACTCTAAACCCCTCATAAGCGTCCTTCCATAACGACGCGAGCGATGTCTATTTCCCGGTGAGGATGATGAGCTCCTTCTCGGAGACGCAGATGAGTTTGGCCGACTTGCTGGCATTCCTGTGGGCCGCTGGCCTGTGTACATTTTTGGGTTTTGGGTTCAGGGTTTAAGGTTTAGGGTGTCGGGTTCAGGGTTCAGGGTTTTTGGTTTTTAGGGTTCGGTTTAGGATTGAATTAGGGTCTAGGGTTGGGTTTAGGGTTTAGAGGTTTTGGGGACTTCGTGCCGATACCCTAAACCTTGAATCCACGCTCGACTGCAAGAACCTTCGAAGCCAAATTGTTCGCTTAGGATTCTAACCCCTAAACCCTCAACACCTCGACGTCCAAGAGGCTGCCCCCAAATCTGCTCGAAGCAAAAACTGTCAAAGTTTCCATGGTACCCATAGAGCATCGTACTTTGTCCTTGAGGCACCTAGTTTAGGGTTTAGGGTTTAGGGCTTAGGGTTATGGAAAAGCCCGTACATGGACCAGTTAGGGGGCAAGTTCGATCCCGGCACATCTTGCAAGCTCTTCTGAGGGGCACTTCGCGTCGATCTGGCTTGGCCTAAACTCATAAACTCTGAACTTGAAAGCACCTGCATAGATACTGTAGAAGCTAGTACTATTTCACAGGTTTACGGTTTACTTGTTACAGTCATACTACGCTTCAGCGACCCAAGATGGAGCTATCCTTTGAAACCACACCACATCTGTTAGCCGAGCTGCGACGTTCCTTTGGCCTGAACACAGAGCTCCTCTGCACGCTAAACCTGGAGCCTTTGAGCTGCGGTTTTTACTCAAGACACAACAACCGGAAATCCTATCACCTAAGCCGTCAGGCCAAAAAATATCAGACCCAGAAAGGCTTAGGGCTCAGCGTTTAGAGGGTTTAGGGTTTAGGGTTTCGGGCTCAGCGTTTAGAGGGTTTCGGGTTTAGAGTTTAGGGTTTAGAGGGTTTAGGGCCCAGAAAGCGTGGAAGCCTTGGAGTCCAAGTACCTATTCTCCATGGTTTAGGGTTTATAAGGGTTTAGGGTTTAGGGTTTAGGGTTTAGGGTTTAGCGAAAGTACCAGCCTCCAGCTCTACCTTCCCAAACCCGAGGACCCATGGACCTATGGACCCTTGAATCCTAGACCCTAAACCCTTGCCCTGGGGCTCCAACGAGCCCGAAGTATGTATTATTTACAGACTTTAGACCCCAAATTGCCAAAGTAGGTACTATTTGTATACTTGGAACCCGAGGGTTATAACATCCCTATAAAACACTGGAGAAACCTTTTCGAACCCTGACGGCATGGCACCCTCATGGAAACCTACACGCCTTCATTGGGCACTTTGGTCCCTTACGCCCTGAGCCCTACACCCTAAACCCCTAAACCCTAAACGCCCTAAACCCCTAAACTCTGAACCCCTAAAACCTGAACCCCTAAACCCTAAACCCCTAAACGCCCTAAACCCTAAACGCCCTAAACCCCTCAAGCCTAAAGCCTCAGGAGCTCGTCGTCCTTGCGCACAAGACAGCTTTGGGACTTATTTGGGTGAACACCACGCATCGGCCAGGCCTAGGCATCTCGGATTCTGCTCTTGCTCGTCCCTAAAGGCTCCACCTGGGTTTAGGGTTTAGGTTTTGGGGTTTGGGGTTTAGGGTTTCGGGTTTTGGGTTTAGGGTTTAGGTTTTAGGTTTTAGGGTTTAGGTTTTTGGGGTTTAGGGTTTAGGGCTTGCTGAGGATAGAGATCCTGCGTCACCTGAAGGACCCTAAACTATGGGAATTATGGCATATGCCTTATTATTACGGGTGCTGCAGGATTTTATATCATCAGCCGAAGTGCTTCAAATTAACTATAGGTCTTTAGGGCCTTTTGTACCAACAGCCAAAACGATAAGGACTACTTGCGCCCTGAGGGTGTTGTTTTCGGGGCCACAGGAGGCTAATGCCGGGGTCGGATTATTTCGCGCTAAGTTCCCCATCTCATATACGTCCTTATATATACAGGTAAACCATATTATACCGCAAAGCCCTAATAGCATTATTATCATTATGACTATATATCATTATCAGCATTACTACTATCATGATCACGTTAGTATTATTTGTATATACAGTTGAACCATATTATGCCGCAAAGCCCTATTCCGAAACCCTAAACCCCAAACCCTAAGCCCTAAACCCTAAACCATTATTAAGGCCCTTGCATCCGGGCTGTTTGGTTTCAGCGTCTTCTGGCCTGGGCTCGGGGCTGGGTCGGGAGCCGTCATCGGATTTTGCTTCGGGGTGGAGGTTTCAGGGTTTAGGGTTTAGGGTTTAGGAGGGTTTAGGGGCTTAGGGGTTTAGGGTTTAGGGTTTAGGAGGGTTTAGGGGGTTTAGGAGGGTTTAGGGGTTTGGGGTTTAGGGTTTAGGAGGGCCCTTGGCTTCAACACCATATCTGCAAGTCTACTTTCGTATGAAACCTGTTGCGAACTTCCAGTTTAGCATGCACGGCATTTGTCGGCGTACTTGTACTTAGGAATCGTACTCACCTTCCGAAACATGTAATCATATGTAATCATCTGAAGCACTTGGATGGGTAGATCCGGTTTCAGAAGCCCAGAAAACCCTGAGACCCCACTCCCCAATATCATAGGGGAGCTTCCGAAAATAGGGGACGCTAATATAGTACCCTAAACAGTGGGATCCTTATAAGGACCCCCAAATAAGGTACCCCTAATTTTCGGAAACTCCCATATACGACTGCTACGTACTGCTACAAAGAATCCTTAGCTCTGCTTGCTGCTGCACAAGCGGAGGATGTGCTGCGCTCGGATCCTCGTGAGCCTTGCCTCACCTGCAAGGATTGCCGCGACAGCCTGGTATTCCCAGAGAGCCCAATACCCCTTAACTAAGGAATATACCTGAAATTAAAGGGGCCTTAATATTGTGAATCAAGGTATTTTTCTTAATTAAGGGGTATTGGGTTCTCTGGGTCCACTGTCCTGACGTTGCCACGGCTTTCCTTGGCCAACAACTTGTGGATGGGGTGGGTGCTACGGCACTTCGACATCTCAGTCCCGGCACCAAGCGGCTTTTGCCCGTGGTGCGAGCCTGCGCGCAGATCAGCTTGCTGCAGCCCACCGCCGCTGAGAGACGGCGTGGTCTCGTCGGCAACCCCATGTTCTTGCCGCAAGCATCCCAAGTGCCATCCAGACCGTGCTTTCTCCGGCCGGACATGCAGGAGCACGTGTTGTACGTGCTGGTGGAGAACCCTACAGAATCCCTCTAAAATCCCTTAAGCCCTAAACCCCTATAAACTTTGCAGCCTAAGCCCAAAATTCGAAACTCCGTAAACCCTAGACTAAACCTAGCATTTGAGAACTAAACCCTATGAACTCTAACCCTAAACTCTAAACCGTAAACCCTAAACCCAAAAACTCTATAAGCATGAACCCCAAAGGGTCCAAGTAATGGTATAGTATATACTTTTGGGGCCCAACTACCTACGAAGTACCGACTATAATGGTACTTGGACCCTTTGGGTGAACCGAGGCCTCCAACTGGCTCTGGCCATCTGCGCAAGCTACTTTACGCTCTCTCTGTCGGTGCAGCCGTATCGCCATCGAGGCCTCGGCAGGAAGTTCCGGATTGCTGTTTGCGGGCCTTTAAGGCTTAGGTCAGGTTTTGAGGTTTAGCCTGTAGGGTTTGGGTTTAGGCTCCACCTTTGGGTTCGTGGGACTTAGTAACTAGGGTTATAAATAATGGAACTATACTTGTAATAACTAGTTGTAACCCCCATTAAGGTACAAATGACTGTACTTATAACCGCAATTAAGGTACTTATATCTTTACTTATAACCCCAACGAAGGTACTTATAACTGTACTTATTAAGTCCCAAGAACCTGCAAGTAAGGATTCGGAGTGTCGAAGCAAGTCGTTTTATGACCCTAAACCCTAAACCCTAAACCTAAACCCCAAACCCTAAACCCAAGTTGTTATGTTGCGAGGTCTTCAGGGCAAAGCGCAGTATGGGATCTTTGCGGCTACTTGGAGGTTCATGGGACCTTATGAGGACAGTCATGAATGCCTTAATTGGGGTTATAGGTATTTATTATAAGTATAAGTCTGGCTGCCTTATTCATAACCCTAGTTACTAAGTCCTATGAACCTTTAAGTTATACACATACTTGCAAGAGCAGTACTAGACTCCTCAAGCACTCTACAGCATCTTTGGATGCTTTGCAAAACCAAACCGAAACCTTAAGCGCCAGAGAGCTGGAAGCTTGCAGCCCTGAAAGAAAGAAGCCCTGAGCACCGGGAAATGCAGCTTTTCTTCCGAATGAGCCCGAATCACCATCTAACGGTTTAGGGTTTTAGGGTTTAGGATTTAGGGTTTAGGGTTTAGGGTTCTAGACTCTCAATTGCGGCGATTCCCTGCATTGTCCTATGATCAGAAAATCACATACGCAAACTAAGCCGGAGTTGCACTTGAGCATCGAGGCAAGGGCTAACAACAACCCACCTGATCAGATAGAAGACTTTCAACACTACGGTTGATGGACAAAATCCCGCATGACCTTGCATACCTAAACTATGGGATTTCTGGTACTATTACTATATTTGGGTCATGCAGAATTTTGTCCATCAACACTACCAACCACTAAAGGGCTTCAATACAGTTATGTTTGTACAGCTGTATGCCAAAAAATCCTATTCTAGTTAGTACTCTAACCTCCAAAACCAATTTTTTCTCGGTTCATGTTATAAGCCCTAATATGGGATTTATAGGAACCCTACCAAAACGTAGGTTCTGGTCGGTTAAGTAAGGTAAGGCCCCTATTTTAAACCCCCATAATATAAGGGCCTTAATAATTACCTATACTATTTGGGGGTTCTTTATTTTAAATATAGTATAGTATACCCCCAAAACCCTCTTCGAATTATTATAAGGCCCCTACATTATAGAACCCTCATAGTAACGCTTATAGAACCCTTTAAGGATCCTTTTAAATGAGCCCCAAGACCCTGTTCTAATTATTAAGGCCCCCAAAACCCTAGAATTTTGAAGGCCCCTAAAACCTAAGCCCTTATCGACTTATAGTAGCCCTTTAAGGAACCCTTGAAAGGAACCCTATTCAACCCTAAACCCTCAACGCTAAACTAAACTTGGCCCCAAAACCCTAAACCGTGGCCTTATTCTAATTATTAAGGCCCCTACATTATAGAACCCTCATAGTCACGCTTATAGACCCCTTTAAGGATCCCTTTAAAGGAACCCTATTCTAATTATTAAGGTCCCTAAACCCTAAACCCTTATAGAAACCCTTATAGAACCCTTTAAGGAACCCTTGAAAGGAGCCCCATGAAACCCTAAACCCTAAACCGTGGCCTTATTATGGGCTGCCTTAAGCCCTAAACCCTAAACCCTAAACCCTAAACCCTAAACCCTAAACCCTAAACCCTAAACCCTAGATGAATGAACCCGGGGAGGGCTCAACTTCCTCGAGAGCTCCTTTGCTTTCTGCAATGTCGGGGCCCCGAGGTCATCGGTTTAGAGTTTAGGGTTTAGGGTTTAGGGGTTATTGTTGGGAGTTTTGGGGTTTTGGGGCGGGGAGTTTTTTTTTTTTTGGGGGGGTGGGTGTTGGGGGTTTGGGGCGAGGGTTTTTTGTTGGGGGGGTTTGGGAGATCTTTGGCTGAGGGTTTAGGGTTTAGGGTCTTGGGTTCAGCCCCCTCTGCTTCAGTACCTTAGCCTGGATCTTCTCTGGTTAGATCGCTAGATTAGGTCCCTCTTCAGATCCCAAAAACAGGACGGCACCCGTAAAAGAAGGAACCTAAACGGGACCTAAGTTAGACCGTCATGTCTGTTCTGGCTCGGGCGATTGGTGTGTGATGTTGTAGACTGTGGAGTTTTTTTCTTGAGAGTTCGTGATACTACGGACTCCGGAAAGGGCCCGCCATCGGGAGCCATCATGCTTGCACGTCCAGTGTGAAAGACAAGGAGTAGTTGCAAGCTTCGGGACAGTGGTGATATAGCTATGCTGAGGTCCCTAAGCACCAAACTCTAAACCCTCTTCGGGACAGTGGTGATATAGTTATGCTTAGGTCCCTAAACCCTAAACCCTAAAGCCTATTGACTCTGCAATGGTCCGAATCCTTGGTGACCAGGCCATGTCCGGATTTACACCTCGCAGTAAAATGTGCAGAGCCACCTCAGCCTGAGAGGGTTTAGGGTCTAGGGCAGTTTAGGGTTTAGGGTTTAGGGCTCACTACCGCATCGCACTAAGAATAGCGCAAAATCCACAGAATCAGAAGGCGAATGTGCAACGACAAAGTCTCAGCCCCGAGAGTGCCGAGCCTTAGGGAAGGGACGTGACATGGCCCAGGTTCTTTGCGTGCTGATGTCCATGCAGATGGTGCCAGGGCGGCAGAGATCATCCATACCCTCATTAAGGGAAAGTACCTCCTAATGACATACTTTCCCAACAAACGACGAATGAAACTAATATAGAAGCCGAAAAAACCAATATTACTGCTAGGGTTCCTTGTTATACTAATACGAAGAAGGAGCCCCACGACCCTATTCTACTTATTAAGGCCCCTACGCTATCCGCAACCCAATCCTAAACCCTAAACCCTAAACCCTAAACCCTAAACCTTAACCTACTTATTCGGTCCTTCGAACCTTAGCTTGCCGAACCGAGCCCCGGAAAACTTCAGAGGCCGGAAACCTTAAACCGGAGCACATAACTTGAGGAAGAATCACCCTAAACCCTAAACCCTAAAAAACCCTTAAACCCTAAACCCTAAACCGTATATAGGGGCCTCAATCATTACCAACGTATTATTTGTTTTTTTTTTTTGTTTTTTTTTGGGGGGTGGCTCCTTCTTATAATTATAGTATAAAGGGCCTCAAAACCCCTTTCTAATCATTAAGGCCCCTATATTGAGCCAGCCCGATCACATGCCCAAAGCTCATATAAAGATCTTGCAATCACGGAACATGAAATCCTGAACTTGGACGAAGCCTCATGACCGGCTCCGACCCTCCCACACCCAAGCAGGTTGAAGCCGTCTCTGTCTACAGAAAGTACAAAGCCCTCAACACGCCACAACGTTTGGACTTTGCGACTTTGCAGTTAGGTTGGTACAAGCAGTGACCAGTAGTTTGGGCTGTAGGGCTGCAAGATGATTATCAAGAAACGAGAGTGGCAGCCTGGACATCGTTTTATAAGCATTCTATCATGCGTGACTGAAACAGAACTGCATGTGCATGTGACGGTCTCTGATGTGTACATGTCTGTATGTCTGTATGCCTTAGGGTCCAAGTACCTAATAGTCATATACTCTCCCAAATATTAACCTCGAAAACTACTATCCGCAACCAAAGTACCTTGTTATTGGGCCCTTTGGACCCTTAGGGGTAGGCAAGCAAGGTTGTGGGTAAAGTGCTCTGGGCATGAGTTTTCACCTTAAACCCTAAACCCCCAAACCCTGAACCCTAAACACCTAAACCCTAAGCCCCTAAACCTCTAAGCCCTCAACCCCTAAACCCTCAACCCCTAAACCCCTAAGCCCTACACCCGCAAGCCCTACACCCCTAAACCCTAAACCCCCAAACCCTAAACCCTCGGATTGAGCGAGGCTTTCGCTTAGAAGGGCCAAGGCTTGGGATAACCCTTAGCCCTAAGTCCTAAACCCTACCTCTGGTCTCCATTGTAGTTCCTTTTTTTGGTTAACCAAGCTTATGGTTAGGATCCTATAATATAAATGTGGTTAACCAAAAAAGGAACTACAATAGAG
>CAJNDV010004102.1:63860-96982 GCA_905221635.1 Symbiodinium sp. CCMP2456 | reverse complement strand
AGTAGTAGTAGGACTTAGTAGGAGTAGCAGTAGTTAGTAGTAGCAGCACAATAACAACAACTACTACTACTAGAAAGAGTAAATAATAGAAGCGATTCCTTCACACGATAATATTTACTGATATGAACCATATACGTAATGGTGAACTGCTTTCCGGCGGTATCTATCCATACTACTCTGTACACTTCCCCTGCCTCAGCGATTGATTCTAAAGCCAATTAAAGCATCTAGAAGGAGATCGACCATCATGTCATAGTGACCATACTGGGTTCGGAGCTACGGGTGCTCTTCTCAAACTTCACATGAAGTGAGCTGACATTTCTGTTTCAGTGAGTGCACTCCAGGTTGCATGCTCTGTGCTTCGGCCCTAATAGGCCCGTCGCTCACAGTAGTCATACCTCAATCAAACTGGTCTACGGTGCACTGGGCCACATGCTTCGCGAAGATAGCAATGTGTTTTGGTAGCAGTAGTCGTCATCGTCGTCGTGGTATTGGTGGCGCCGGGGTGGTGGGGCGTGGTATTGGAAGGCGTGCGCATGCCTTTGGCCTAGCAGACGAGCAGCTGAGCTGGGCCTTCAGACTTCTGCGTGCCTGGCTGCAAGAATTGTGGCTGGAGCTATGCTTGAAGTTGATCAGCTCAGGTTTCTACTGGCTCAAGTTGGATGATGCCGGCCGGAGGCACAGAGAGTCTTCACACACCTCTGGCCTGCCTCTGGCTTACAATGCCTGGCCTCCTGCTCAGCTTCACCGGCTGAGTCGCATGGAGCCTTCAACTCAACATAGACAGCCCGTGCGGTCAAGATGAGCACAAGAGAGATCGTGAGCAAAACGATCCGTTTCCAGTTTCGAAGTACCATCAAGAAGCGTCTGACTCTTCTTCCGAGCTCCCCGCGACAAGATGCTCATCCAAGCTTTCGTTCGCGAGCCGCGCTACCCGCTTCCTCACAGCATCAACCAAACTTCGGCGTGACCGAATGGAAGAGAAGTAAGCTCGAGCTTGAACACGTTCTTCCAGGTTCTCCAATCTGCTGCTTACTTGTTTCTTCCAAGCTCCAAGGCAGCCCCGAGCATCAGGGCACCTACAGCACATGGAGGTCAATCTTGATGTGCAGGCAAGGCTCTTCGGTGATTTCATCTTTACCTGAGATTTGCTGAGTTCGTCCAACCACTGACAACAAATAGCAACTCTCCATAACTCTCCACTCTCCTGTAGGTATTCAACGGGCGCTGCAGTACCTGTTAGCACCTTCTGCCCATCCCGGTGCAGCGACTGAATTGTGCCAGTCCGCCTGCGCGTCCCTCTGTGGACTCTAGGGGTCCCATGTCCCTGTTGTCAAAGACATGCATGTCCGTTGTTGTCTACAAACCCTCTCACCCCAAACCCACTAAACTTAATCCTCCAAGCTCTTCTAAACCCATCAAACTCTTCATGTACAATCCACAACCAGGGTCGCCCCGCGAATGGTGATCTCAAGGTTTTTGCACGAGAGAATCAGAAAGCGAATGCCAGCAAGACTACCAGGATCCATGCTCTGCTGACCGGGTGTTTGAACCGGATGTTTGTAAGGTCGCCGGCATGGATGCTCTAGGACGATGGAGCGCTCTCAGAAATAGGTGTTGTTAATGCTGCGATGATGATCAGATGGGCTGGGAACCGGATGCTATCAAGCTTACCAGCATTGAACCGCGTTCAGCTCGTGCATGTGCTGAAACAGTCCGAGTGATTTCTTGCTCACGTTTGACAACATGGCATTGCGGCCAACCCAGTCTAAAACTATTGCAACTCGCACAACTGAAAACCCTTCTGAAGGACAGCAGTCGAATGGAAGCCCAGCTGCAAAAGGCTGTAGGGACCTGTCCTCACGAATCGTAAACTTTTGCCAATCCGTCAGGGCCAAGGCCAGCCAGAGGGCAAACAAGGCACCCGCCTCAGATTCGTCCCCGGAATGGGAAATCGGACTGTGAAGCTAAAGAGTCAAGCGTTCAGGGCGCCCCGGAAAACTTGGGCCAAAGCGGCCCTTTCTCATACTCAAAGAATGAGTCAAAAGCAATTGCACCAGAATCTTTGGAGAGGTGCTTCGATCTGGAAGGCAAGTTCATAGGAGCATCCCTGTGCCGTCGTGAAACCGGCGATGATGGTACCTGCAGCAACACTGGAGCCCGAAGAGCCTGTGCACAACGAGGAACAGGGGAAAGGCCAACGCCTTGGAAAGTTTGCTACCTTATCATCGGGTCCGCTCACGTGCGCGGGGCTACCAAATCAGCAGCGACACCCATCCTCCTCACATGATATTAATGATCAACTCTTGTGTCAAAAGGAACCCGATGGACAATGTAAGGTGCCTGCGGTCGCTTCAGTGCAGTCTGAGATGCCCAAACCATTCCCCACTCCTGATGCGACGCCACCTCCTGACAGGCAAATGCAACACTGCAAGCGTCTCGTCAGTTACAAGTCGAGAAACAAATCTGGCATCACGACGTTGCATGAACCAAGCCAACTCTCTCCTGACAGGTTCATCCAGATAGGTAGTGACGCCGGAGGAGCCCACTGGCCAATCCAGAGCGGGCACCACACCCACTGCAAGCTCTCCGTAAAGCCGATCCTCATTCAACTTGGGGCAATACCCTGGCTAATTAAGCAACAAAGAACAACGTCGTCTAAGGAGCTGGGCAACTCGGGATGGGTCAACCAAAACAGCACGGATGGATGGTGGTAGATGTGCTTCACCGAGCGTCAGCAACTTCGCTAGGCACATCGTAATTGGGTTCCTCAATGTCGCGAAAATCAAAGTTGAGGTCGCGTTGACGAGGAGTCCTGCAGGAGCGAAAGTGGCGAAGGCAGGGAAGGAGACAAAAGGCTCGTGGCAGCCTACAGGGCAAAACTTGCGTGCCGCTCTTTCCGACTCGAACTTGGCAGGCACATGCTGATTCCTGAAGTCTTCCACGAGGCGAAGACCACTACAACTCAAGCTGCTGCATGGAACTGCCCCACCCGGCATCTCTCCCTCACTCCTGCACAGAGCAACCTTTTGGACGAAACACGCTGGAGCATATATCCTCGCCAGTGGCTTAGACTTCCAACTCATGCAGAAAGCAGGACGCTGGTTTTCATGTTCTGGGTGTCCCTTCAGGTTGTCGGCCATCAGTCATCTGCATGCCGTGCACAGCTGCTTTTGGGGTGTCTGCCGAGTTGCCCCAGAACGCTGCAGCCATCCTTGGCGCTGCGAGCAGTTCAAGAGATAATGGGATGTCAGTGCCACTGCCATCCCTAGTTCGCATCCCTGTGCGCTTCAACGCCTGTAAGGAAAATGCCCCCATGATCCTCTGTCATCGCAAGTCAAACACGAAAAACGGAGGAGAGCAAAGAACAATATCATGTTCTGTACCAAAAGCCTGGGATGTGCGAGCCCCAATCTTAGGGCCTTCAAACATCATTGAAACACACACCACAACCTCTGAGTCCTGCCGATGCGTAGGCGTTGTTTGACCCTCTGCTTGGCAACAGAATGCTACAGTACTTATTACACTAGCCGTTGCACCAACATCGTCTGCGTGGCCAAAATTTTTCGGGGCACTATGGCACCCTGCTGGCTTTGGCAAGGGTGGTGGGGAAAACCGCGATGATGATGATGAGGATGAAGATGGGCCATGTGAAGAGACAAGTCGCAACGGAGAACGAGGAGCAGGAGGAGAAGTACAGTGAAGATGATAGATAGATGACAGCCATGAGCTGTGTGCCAGTGTCAAAACTGCCGGAAACGAGGGGATGCTGGGTTGCCCAAAGTTGCCGATCGAGGCGAGACTCGTCATCCCAATCTTGTCCATCGCTCCGAGCAGCCTCGACTGAGAACAAGATAGGACTTTCCTGCCTGCCTCACGGCCGGCCTCTCAGTACCCCGTGTGATATGCGACCAGCTGATATACTGTCCCATGCAGTCGTCAGAAGCGATTTCAGCCTCCTAAACACCCTGCTCGCAGTATAAGATCAATTTTTCAGCTGCGCGGCCCTATCCCGGCCGGACTCCATTGACCTTCTTTCTGAATTGTGTCGACAGTTGCGGCTGTCGCACCGCCTCAGCGAGGGACGGGATCTTGAGGATTCTGCTTGGGGCAGCACAGCGTCGACGGCTTTAGGATCTTCATCAGGCCGCAGCCAAGTAGCCGTTATAAGACATGAAGATGGGTACTGCCAGGCAAAACAGCGTGAACATGACGCATGCCGGCAGTGGTATCCCCATGGCTCAGGAGGAAAAAAACCGACGTGTCGGCTGGTGGAAAATACAGGTGAATCCGTGCGCCACAGTAGTCCAAGTCAGCTTGGCTTGGCAGTACGACTGTGTTTGCTTGAGGTTGACCGACGGTCTGTATCAAGTTGTGCCTAACGGCCAAGCAGCGCCCTGAGAATGCTGCATGTTTCTGCTGTGACTTTGGCTGCTTTGAGCCGCTCTGTGGGAGATGCGACATTCCGCAAAGAGTGTTCTATATGTAAGTGACAGCAGTGCAGTATTTCGATTGCATCTTTTTGGCGGCTCTGGCACTTGGCGACGGTGATGAAATCGCCTTGCGGCACAGGGGACCTACGACCTACAGCAAGCGTCCGGACAAAGCGTTCAGCTTTGCTACCTTGCACTGCATCTGCGCAGCCACACAAACGATCTCTGCCGCTCGAGTCATCGTGTGAAGTTACAGGACAACTTGTAGGCAGAGCCACTCAGACAGTGAACTATGCAAAGACACCGGCCTCAGTGTCGCGAGCTACTCGCCAGAGTGTGGGGGCCGTGACCGCGATCGGTCCCGGGCATCACCGTTGGTATGCTGCGCAGGGCGCCTCAGGCTTGAGGACTTCTGGTAACATTGTTATGGAGACCTCCAGGCACAAGGGTGGCGCAGCGCGCGCAACTCCATCAGTTTTGATGCTGTCAGAGGACAAGGCTATGCAGAACCTAGGGCTTAGGCTTGCACCCAGAGGTTGCTGACAAGCAAACTGTGCTTCCAACGCCTGGACGTGCTCTCAGTTCATGCTTCCGTATGCTCTAGCTGCAACTGGCCATGCTGCAAGCTCGGCCCTAGCCGCCACAGCTCTCAAGCACTTATTACGAGCGCAATATAGCGCTCGTGTCTGTCCTAAGGTCGACATTAAGGCCTGGGACCGGGCCCCTCTGAGGAGCTGTTCGACTCGTTGTCGAGCTGATCTTCGGTGTCTCTTCACTGGGCGCCTGACCCTTGGCCCTTTGGGGCCTCCCCGGTGAAGCGCAGGCCGGCAGCCCGCGCAGCCTTGAACGGGGGATAGTCCATGGCCTTAGCCGCGAGAATCTCAGCGAAGCGTCTTTGGGTATTGCTTCGGGCATGGCCTCATAAAGATTTGCAGCGTGCTTCCCTTCAATCAAGTTAAACTTCATGCTGCTTTCAGCTCAGAGAAACTTGACGCTCGGTTAAAGTGCCCCAGTTCTCAATGATTCCTCGACGTCAACGGGCTTTCAAAGTAACTTAAGACGTCAGAGTTAAGAGCCTGGTAAAGTAAAGTGGCCTGAAGACACCGAGTGGCCATGGCCAGAAGCTCTGCACTGGACTCCTGGCCCACGTCCTCTCTGTCGGCAAATTCAATCTGGGGCTCGCGAAAGAACCAACCCTGCATAGAAAAGCCGTGGAAGGCGACATGCAATGTCGCGTGTCTCTCCTGCTCGGTTTACGCTGGCCCTGCCTCGTTATGATACAGCTGCCCTCCATCAGTCCTCAAGGTGCTCCACGAGCAAAGCAGCCATCTTTCGGTGATTCGCTTCACCCTTGCCTTTCTTGGCCTGCATTTCGAGGTCGTTTGAGCGCACCGGGATGCAACACGTCAGACCGATGCGAAACTAGCAGGCTTCCGGTCCGATGCCTGGAAGAGTACCCTAAACTGCTGCTGTGCGGCTGTACCTCTCTACTGATGCACGCAACAGAAGCCTGGGATCTTAGCAGTGAAATAACTTAATATGGCATTCTAGCTCCTGCCTGGGAGATGGAGACATGCAGGGATGGAAGGGGCGAACACAAGTTCTCCAGAAATCCAGAGCTGCTGTAAAGAACCTACACAAAACATACGTATGTCTGCCTGCCTGCCTGCCCTGTAAGCCAGTAAGTATGTGTGTACACAAGTAAAGTTATGCATGTGTGCATCAGAAATTATCAGCACAAACAAGAAGAATGCAAGACGCTGGCTGGATGTCTCGGCCATACACTTAAAGTCAACTCTGGTTTTCCGACAACCCTCTCCAGGCCCTTGAGCTACATACGCTGCTTGCACATGTTCCTATGTTCCAGATACGGCTGCGACAAAGGCCCTGGCTGTGCCCTTCATACCTGTCGTAGTTAGTATAATTCAGTCTGATAGCAGATGCGGCCGCTAAAAGCATAAAAAATGAAGGTAGAAGTCGTCGGTGCCTCACGGCTCAGCAGTGCAAATGCCTCGCCGGTGGCACCTGCGCGGCCCGTCCGACCGACTCCTGTGCGGAGCCCAAAAGGGGGAGGATGCAAAGGCCATTGGGTCTAGGACTTCGAGATGAAGATTTCACCCCATGGTGTTTTCTTCCTGTGGTGTATTGTCCGACTTTTCTGCAACACGGCTTAAACTGAGTCTTGCTGAGTCTTGCTGGCAGCATGGGGAGGGTCCCAATACACATGCTGCAGAAGAATTCAACCTGGATCGAACTTCAAGATTTGTATGACCACAGTGTCGCACAGCAAAGACATACTGATAAGAAGCACTACACACATGATTGTCACGATGTGGCTGCATCGCGCTGAACTTAGCTGACCGACTGGGCAGGGGGCTTGGAAGACGAGCGGCGATGCGTGTGGGTCTCGATGTCGCGGGCAACATCAAAGGAAACCACTGTG
The DNA here is from genome assembly GCA_905221635.1 of Symbiodinium sp. CCMP2456. NCBI lineage: Eukaryota > Dinophyceae > Suessiales > Symbiodiniaceae > Symbiodinium > Symbiodinium sp. CCMP2456. The sequence goes on along the minus strand of CAJNDV010004102.1, from coordinate 90,106 downwards.
CGAATAGTGGTGATGTCCAGGCCACGGGCAGCGACATCGGTCGCTATCAGAAGGTTCCTTGGCAAGCAAAGGTCTGAAGCGCAAGGAAAAGAGCATCATTTCCAAAACGCAACCTCAGTGAGAATTTTCAAAGCATCAACGCATTGATGCACTGGAATGCTTGCCAAGCCTCTCGCGCTGCTTCCGGAGGTTGTCTATCACCCTCATTCGCTCGTCTTGCTCCAGGTCTCCATGAAGCACAGCAGCTGTCTTTTGAACGTCTGCGAACTTCTGCTGGAGCTCCTTCGACTCACGACGGCCGTAACGTTAACTGAAGAGGATCACCGCACTGATCCTTTTACCAATTTCTAACCCATAATGCTTGCATCCGCTCATTGCTGAACTGCCCATCCCGGCTCGGAAAGCATGGGGCACTTTGAGCTGCTGAGAAGGACAAAATTCGTCGTCTAGGTATCTCTATGTGTCTTGAGACTCAAGCCTCAGTTCGGCATGACAGCACAACAGCAGAAATAGGTTTCACATATTCAGCACTGAGTACTGGGCTGCTGTACACTGATGGTCTCACGACGACGACTGTCGTGAGCCGGTTGCAATCAGCGTCTTAACGCCTGGGCAAAAGTGACCGAGTAATCATCTTCAGCTGCATTTTCTGCTGATCCATCAGCTTCAAAAATGATCGTAGTTCCACTATGTTGAAAGGTGCGGTGACGGCTTTCTCGCCCAAAACAGCACGCTCTCTTCGGTCCTGGGCCGCCTGCTTCGACTTGACAAACACTAGGGTTTGCCCCTTTGCCAGCATTTGGTCCACCCTGGCATGAAGCCACCCAAACTTTTGGTCGTCGCTGTTGAGGACCCAAACCTGAGATCCCAACATATCGTGGCGGCTCTCACTGTCTGTGCTTCACATATGGGAATTCGTGTACGTCGTTTTGAATCCAAGACCAACGCCAGGCATGTTTGGACCTCCGTACAGTGATTGTATGTTCTTGTACTCTCTTTGGATGATACACCGATACACCTTCTTGAGGCCCACAACAGCCGGAACTCGCGGGATGCAGTCTCTGTGGCTACTGGTCAGCGCAACTATGACTGAGAATAGGCTTGACCCACGTGAGGGCATGCGACGAGGTCGGAGGGGCTGTGAAAGGGGCATGCAGAATGCAACCTGCGCACCTGCTGGCGAACGTTTGCAGCCGCCTGCCCGGCAGTGCCCACCTTACGGGATCACCAGTATGAAATGTGTCTTGCACATAAGCATATGTGTATGTATGAGTATCTGTGCACATGTATATTGATTCGTAGATTTGTGCGATATACAGATAGACATCAGAACATGTTTCTGTCTATTTACCTACTTGCCTATCTATATAAGTAACTATCTGTCTGTTATCCATCCATCCTTCTGTCCTATCCATCTGCCCATCCATCCATCCGGCCGGTCCATCCAGCCGTTTAACCTATCCATCACTGCTTACAAGGTGAGCAGTTCGAGGCCGAGGGGCTTTCAAACACCGGGTGCCGGACTGACAGCTTACCAGCCTACCAAGTTCAAAGGGTCGTGTCACCCTGCAGCTTCAGCGTCTCAATCTAAAGCCATCAAAGAGTCGTGGTTTCCTTGCAGGATGTTGAGATTGTCCAAAGCCCATCTTGCGACCAACATCGCTACGTCCTCTGAAGACCAATTTGGATGGTGCGCATCAACTTGGCACCACCCAGTGACTATCCCGAAAACACCCTACATGGCCCTGAATCCAAACCACAAAAATACTGAAACAGTTCAGGGAAGTCTCAAAACCATATGCAGGCGAAGCACTGTTATTCGCACGGGATGCTCAAGGAAGTCTGCTGCGAGTCGCTCAATGCGCGGCGGCATGGTGGCCGAAAACAGCAGCGTCTGCACAACGCTCTCAAGCTGAAGAAGCATGCACCCCTAGAGGGGGAATGGCCAGGCATGGTAATTCTCTTTCTTACCGAAGTGAAAGAAGACTCGTGTCCCAAACAGCGCCGCAGCTTTGGCCCTCGGCGGTCAGTCTTGAAATTCAAACCAGAGGTTGTTGTCGGAGAGAGCCAACCTATAATACAGGACCGTTTCCTAGTCCACAGAGTGACATCGAATGATCTCATGATGCATCTGCCTGCCGTTTCGGCCGCACATTCTGGAGGACAGAACGTATCTGATCCTGGCGGCAGTTCAGACAATTGGATTTTGCATGCGTGAGTTCAAAATGTCAACCAAGCTATGCGCGATGCCCACTTTTGAGGCAAAGACATACTGGGCACAACAACTCTAACATCAGAACTCACTCACGGAGGCTGAAGAGACGCGAGCACTAAGGCTACAAACCCGTTTCTTCGAACACTCGGCCGACACCTCAAAACCCATCTGGAGCATGCGGTCGGCTTCGTCAAGGACCACAATTGTGGTCCGCCGGAGGTTGCAGCCTCTCTCGTGCAAATGCCAGACCACTTCAAGGTAGTTGGGAGTGGGGATTCGGCATGTCCAGCACTTCGTGCACACACCGCCCCGCGGCCTTTCATCTTTACGATGTCGATCAGGCGACCTGGCGTGGCGATCACGATTTCGCTGCCGCCTGCGCACATCTTGGGCATCGGGGACTTGTGAAAGGATGCTCAGCTCGTCGACAAAAGACCAGTTTAAGCCGCTGCAGGTGGGGGCACATATCAAAGAGACCCGCACAGAACAGGTAAAATGCAACATCTGTAAACGTATGTACAGTACGAGATTTCATATGCATGCATGTACGTGTCTGTCTGTCTGTCTGTCTGTCTGTCTGCCTGCCTGCCTGCCTGTCTGTCTGTCTGTCTGTACGTACCCACGTACCCATGTACGGATGTATGTACGTATGTATGTATGTATGTATGTATGTATGTATGTATGTAATTATGTAACATGTGACATTTTGTAAGTGTGTAAGTATGTACGTGTGTATGTGTATGTGTGTGGTTTTGGCTCCCACACACAGAAATATATATATATATATATATGTGTGTGTGTGTGCATTCATTTATGTATTTACTTGTTGACACACACACACATACTAATTCAACATGAACTTATGTGTGATCATGGGTCCGGGTTTCTCGGTCCCAAAAAAACACAGGTATCCCGAATTTGCGTGGTGAGAAAGCTGAAACATTCGTGGGTGTGATGTACTGGGGCGGAGCACGGGAAAAGGTCAAGTGGCGTTGCGGAGGCACGGGGGTCTCATTTTTGGCCCACCCGTCGCAAGCACGGGCAGGTCTGAATCGGATTGCGAGCCGAGCTCAGCTGCTAGCTCAAACTGGCTCATTGGTGCCGTGGTGCATGGCTCCCAGAGGCACATCAGACTGCAACACCGCACACGGGGTTGTGACGGACTCGGGAGCCTGAAAGAAGTTGGTTTTGCTCGGGCTTGCATTGCTCGCCACTCTTGGTCTGGAAATGGCTCATGGTTAAACGTAAACGGTGCAAAGCCAAGAAAGGACATCTGCAGGCTGCAGGGTCTGCAAAGGCGTTTGTTGATGAATTTGTCTGTGGCTTCACATGTGCCAAAGAATTCATCGGTCTATCCGCGTCTGCACCGATAACATGTACGCGCGCACACTTTACGAGTGCAGTGTGGCAGCGGTACACATGTGCAAGCGACTTATTCGATAGGTCATCTAGTTCGGCCGGCGTCATGGACCCTCCGAATCCCTCAGGCAGTCTGAAGTCTAGACAGCATCCCGCGCCTTTGATGGTCTTGAACTGCTGGTACTTGGACAAACCTCCTGCGAAAGTGGTGCTCCTCAATCCAAGCAGCTTGTTAAACTTGTACACCTCCTTCTCAATCTGCACAGCTAGCTCACCTGGGACAGATGCATGACATTGGAGCGAGGAACCCATGCCAACCGTCCTCCAACCAGGATGCTTAACAACATCATCAACACGAAAGTCTTCGTTGGTGTGGATAAGAAGCGCGTTGGGCAGAGAACCAGCCCGATAGGGCCCTCATCCTTTTTCAGCTCGGTCTGCGCGGCGCAATGGACGAGCAGCCTTGAGGTTCACATGATTATCTCAATGCTCAGGATGCAACTAAAGCCAACTGTAGCTTGTAACACTTACAAATGCTTATAACCTTCAGCTTCGGATGTGGAAAGAAAGAAGGCATTGGCCTCGTGACTTCAGACGGCGAAGGTGGCAACGATAGTCACTAGTCTCGGGCTGTGGCGGCATGAGGTAGGCCACGGTTTTTCCAGAGCCCGTTTCGGCCTCGACCACTCGAGCAGGAGCCACTTGAAAGCACAGTGCCCGCAGCTCGAAATCGGGCTTCGACAAGCTGTAGAGGGTTGGGATGCTGTGACAGTTCCCTTCCATAGCAACCCACAGCGTGGACATCCGTCCGACTCTGCTGCTCAACTTTGTTCATTTCTCCGACTTGCAGCACCAAAGTGATAAAACCGCATCACAATTACACCATCCTCAAAGAGATCTAACGGGAGCCCAACCGAAACTCCCTGTGCCGTTGGTCCAGCTGGGGAGTCCCGCCACGCCGATCACGTCACGCCCGCTGAGTCCGGCCGGGCAGGCCTGTGCCTTTGAAAAGCTCAGGAAGCTAGCTACCCGACAAAAAACTGCAGCTGATCGGAATATCTAGGACAGTCGCTGACAGCTGTAACACAAGAGTATGTCGCACCACCAGGGAACCATGGAACCACGGTCCAATCAGCCACGCCAGACGGGTGTGTGCAGGCATGCAAACGTGAACGGACACCTGCACGTCCATCATCATGCCGGCCATGAGTCGGCGTGCATGAACTGCAATATATAGGCAAGCACACATGCATGGTTGTGCGAGTCGACATGTCCGATGCTTCCGCATGAACCACACGTCTGAAGCCATCCAACAGCTACCACGATCAGACGAATGCAACATGTCAAGAGTCTGAGCACAATGCCGATAGGCTCGACATCGTACAAAGTGACTCTGCTTGGTGGATGAAGACAGGATAAGAATGCTAAAAAGCATGCATTGTACGACATGGAGCTGTGCACGCTGTCTTGAATGATGGCCACCAAACATGCATAGTACAAGTGCCGCGCAGATGCATTGGCGTAAACATTCTAAAATAATATCTAACTACAGCTGTGGCGAATGCACACAAAAACATATGCCCATACGGCCCATACATATATACAGGCGGATGGACTGACAAACATATAGATGCGCACATACGTACAGCACGATTAAAATCATATTCTGAGCCTACCTGGATCGGCGTAGGCTTGCTGTAGTTGTTCTTGCGGATGCCATCCAGCAGCTCCTGCTGGAGAGCAAATTTGACATAGGTAGGGAGTCAAGGTCAGGAGGCACATGGCAAATGTACATGCATGTGCGCGAAACATGCCCAACCAACCATTAAGTTTCATGCATGCCCGCGCGGCAGACTCAAACTTGCTGGATTGAGCAAACAGCCATCACTGTCGTCGTGATCCTCCTCATCAATTTCTTCACCATGCGACATCTATACGACTGCCAGCACTCCTACAAAACCGCCATTGTCACTATCAGCACCATCATGACAGTTATCACTAGTGTCACCAACTTCATGGCGATGGTCAGCGTCGAGGTGACTTCAGACGAGCTCCTCACCACAACCACCACCACCGCCAGCACTCACCATTAGACGGCTGGTCAACATCGGCAACGCTGCAGTTGCCATTGCCTCATCCAATGGTGCATCTGGTACTCGCTTTCGTCTCCTTCTTGCCATCAGCAGTCTCGCCTCCAGCACCACCATGATCATCACCATAGCCATCTTCATCATTATCATCAGCATCACGTTCATCGCCTTCTTCCGCTTCATCTTCATCATCGTCGTCACTATTTAACCATCACATCCCTCGCTGTTGCCTCATCATGCCTTATCTTGTCTTCATCAGCTGCCAGATTCTACATCAGCGATACTCTTCGTCCGAAACACCAGATTAGACACAGCATTTGACGGGGCCCGATTGGCAGGGCTCGAACCCTTGCAACTCGGACTCTCCAGACGAGGCGACCTTTTCCCGCGCAGAACGAACTTCGAGTGCCTTCAACACTATGCACCACTTGCGTCGGACGTCACACGTGGTGTCATGCCCAGGATCACCTTTGTTTCATCGTGTCTCCGCGAAGGACTCATACAACCTTTGGCGGGGCACTCAGTCACAGTTTAAGGCGAATGCTGCGAGGCCACCAGCGCCACCACTTTGGTCTCGCTAGCCGCACTGGCCAATCACCAACCCGCACAATAGTAAATAGTAGGCTCAAACTAGCGACTCAGCCGGCCCCGCAGCTCCCGCCCACGCAGTGCTCAAAAGGGCGGGTCCTTTGGAAGTCTGAGGTGGGCGAAAGAGACCACTGGCCGAGGGCAGTTCGAGCCTGTGACGGTCAAGCGAAAGTCCTTCGCACGGGGCGCAAAGTCTGCAAACCGAGAGCCTTTACAGAAGCTACTGGTATAGTCGGGATCAGGCAGCTGTGGACAGGTCGAAGATGATGGGCTCTTGCAGATATGCAGCAAGGAACGTCATTACTGCAGGACGGCGACCTGTCCTGACCTCACACAATTGCATGCGCACTGAGCGAGATTAAGCCTAAGCCATCTCCATGCTCCATGGATCCTTTCGGATGAGTGCGACCTCCTCCTCGCCGAGGATTTCGATCCTCGACGTGGTGTTGCTTCGAGATGCGACTGGAACCCTGTGGCAAAAACACAGTCATATTCCTACAACCATCAACGCACCGACGACCTCTGGGCATCTATAGGTGGTGACTGACTGTGGGCTGGCAGGTGTACACAACAGCTTCGGACTTTGGCCGCTCGCATCACCTCTACCAACCCATGGTCCGAAAGCCCGAAGCCACAATCAAATCTCGTCAGTTTCAATTTCTGCCAGGTGTCTCCGGGTGTGCCTTGTAAAAAGCGAATTCTACATCGGCGTACTCAATCTCCTTGCGAAACTCAACGTCAGGCAACAAGCAGACTTGCCCTGCAGTTTCTATCTGCAGTTAAGCACGGTTTTCGCACCTCATGTTGCGGATGAGTCCTCGTGGTTCACCCGCGGAAGGGGCTCTATGGGCTTCCTCCGCCGATCCCCGTTCTCTTCGTCATCCTCGTCATCACCGCCGCCCTCGTTGCCAGCATTCTGATCGCAAAGCTCGCAATAGGAAGCCACGTGATCATCTTCCCTGCGACTTGCGGGGACAACCAGCTTTCTGAACAGATGCTGTCGAAGCTCACAGTTCTCCAGCCCTTATGTACTCCGAGCCCCATCCTCGCAATGAGCCTACAGCTTGACCGTGCCGTTGTGGATTCGTACGAACAGGATGCTGAGGCGGCGATTCCAACATACGGCAAATGCTTAGGGCAAGGTCTCTTGGGGAAAGGCGCAACCCACGAATCGCACATACGCACCAAAGCACGTTGTGCTGACTGGTTTGACCTCATTGAAGCCATATTTTCACCCATGAATGACCCGGCTCATCTGTCGATCTACCTCCGGTCTCTGCCTATATTGCCTCGTACAGCACGGAGGAAATGCTATACAGATGCATACGGTGTGTACTACTGTGTCTTGCTGCATGGTGCAGGGAGAGACACATCATCTGGGAGAAGGATTTAAGATGGATGTCACGAGTAGGGCAGTAGGGTGTTTCGAACTCGAATGTTTGACAGTCTTTGTCCGAATGAAACGGGAGCGAGATGGGGAGATGGACAAGTTGTAAAGTTAGGAGATGAAAAGCTTCAAGATCGACAATTTCAAAGTATCGAGATTGAAGACAGGCGTGAGTTTGGAGTTTGTGTATCGACTTAGAAGGTTCGAAAGGTTGGAGTTTCAAACGTTGAACAGCCCGAGATTGCACGCTTGAAAGACTGAAAGTTCGAACATTGCAAACTCGGAAAGTTCGAAGGTTGAAACGTTGAAAGCTTGAACTCTTCGAACTTCGAAAGATTGACAATTCGCAAGACACAGAGTTTGAGACTTGGAACGCTTCAATCTTTCGGAGTTTGATAAATTCGGAGCACGAAAGCATTAAAAGTTTCCACGATGTCTTCTTCGTTGCGCTTAGAGTAGCAAGCTGAGTGGAGCTATCTGGCGCTTACGGTCATGTCTTGAGAATGGGAATTGCGGTTTGGAGATACGGGATGAACCGCCATCGAATTATGAGGGGGCAGGTTCAAGACATGCAATATTTAGGGGATCAGCCGTCATCGCCTAAGGAGGGTCGGGTTGAAGCTATGGGGTCAATCGCAGTTACCTAACGAGGGGCGGGTTTGAGATACGATGTCAGCCACCATCGCAGGGCCAACTGCCTACTGAGGGGCCCGGTTCAAGATATGACGAGATCAAGCGCCATAGTCTAACGAGGGGTCGGGTTTAAGACGAAGCTGGACCGCTATCGGCGAATGAGGGGGCGAGTTTTTCCCACCCGCCCATAGGCGGGCTACTATCAAGAGGGCGGGTTTAAGATGTGTAAAGAGATAGGATCAACCGCCATGGGAGTACGATTTGAGTCGAAATCAACCTCACTCGCCAAATGTGGGCCGGGTTTAATTAAGATACGGGATCAACCGCACTCGCCTAATGACAGGGCGATTTGACACAGGAAATCAATCGCCATCGCCATCCATCGCCTACAGAGGTGGCTCTCAAACTCTCTAGCTCCAAGTCTCTCAAACTTTGGAATGTTTGCGCCGTCAAACTCTCGATGTCAGCAGTGGCCGGCCGCGAAGCGAACATGAAGCCAACCTTTCAAACTCCAAACCTTCGAACTTTTCAACATGCGAGACTTGAAACTATCGATCTTTCAAGCTCACGACGTTCGAACCTGTCAAACCTTCAATCTTTCGAGGCTTCAGTTACTCTCATAACTTGAGAGCCGTTCGAACTCAGTCGGGGCTAAAGTTTGGAGCTTGAGTTCGAAGAAGCATGTCAAGCTCGAAAGTACGAGCGTTTGAGAGCTTCACATTTTCGAGTTGGAAAAGTTCAGAGTGTGACGCCCGCATGCTGGCGCATACTGTGGTGTCCAAACTTGAACTCTAGCACCTTTCGAACCTTCAACTGCAACATTCTCACACTTCAACCAATGATTCAAACCTTCGAATCGCGCACACTGGCCCATTGAACTCTCACAAACACCCCTTCGCGAGCTGACGAGTATTCCGTGCCGAGCGACGGCATGTCTTCCCAGGATGCCAGAGCCTTTCTAGGGAATAGAGCACCGATGCTCTATGCTTTATCTTGCCGTACAGCGTGGCCCAGGAGGCATCCATAGGCACCCAGTGAAAAGTCTGAAGTCCTGGCCTTCTGCCTCCAAGATCTCGACTGACGGAAGTCTCTGACTCGAGCTCTAGCCGACTCTAGCCGAAGCCTTCACCGAGCTTCCCGTCTGTCTGGGTTGGCAAGGACGCTGCACGCATGCGCACGCCTTCTTCGAGACGCTCGTGTCATCTCCAGTGGGCTCGGCAGCTTTGGCCGTGATGTCCTCCATGAATGCGTCTAAAGCATCTGCCTGGCAGGGCCATTCCAGGTCTTGCCACATATTTTGTCCCCATATCCGAGTTGCAGTAATGCGAGTCTCAAGCCCTGCGCCATGCCCTGGACCCGATCCCAAAGATTCTAGAAATTCGCTAAATTAGTTTTCGGTAGCAGGGCCTCAGCCTCGGCCGGCGGGGTGGAGACCTTGACCTCCTTGGCAGCAGGAGGCTCATCTCCGCCCTTGCCTTGCACAAACTCGGGGAATGCACCGCTGTGGCTGCCCCCAAGGTAGCAAAGGCTTCGCTTCAGACTTGCAGTGGATGCAGCTGAGCTGAGCCGTCACGATTGAAGGCCAAAGCTTGAAGGCCCGTATTCAGAATGAACGAGCTAATGACCCCGTGAAAAACTTCGCCGTTACACTCCAGGTGTAAACCCCTAATTACCCTTTGGTTCCTTCGATAGTCGAGAGCCCGCCTGACGGGCGTGCATCGAGAGGCAGCGTCAGCAGCTGCTTCTTTGGAGCTGGCTCCTCAGCCACGAGCGCGATGAGGCATGAGCCTCTTCTACAAGCTCATCGGGTGTTTGGAGTTGCCTTGGGCTTGCTGCCTGATGTGCTCAAGGTGGATAGGCTTCCCCTCTCTCATCATCAAGCTGCGCATGAACATCTGCAGTGCGACTTCACATGGGCTAGCCGAGCAAGGTACAGTAGGATTCACGACAGCAGAATTACTCTCCTGACCTCGCCCTCCCCTGATCTTGCATCCTGCTACGACGACGACGACTGACTACCAAGGACAAAATCAGCAGCAATAATCAGCAAGAGATGAGCAAAGGCTGTCATGGGGAGGACTATCCAGCGATAGATTGTTTCAGTTGTCCTCATCCCCTGTCTCTTTGTGTTGGGGCCTGTGATATAAAAGCAGCACTTGCTGCTGCAACGTTGCGCCTCACTTTCGAACAGTTACACAGGGTCAAGCAAAACTCCTATGGGCTGACAAGCTACATCGTCGCCGAAGGCTGCAAGCGTGCTTTGGCCACGACCTCGCCCCTTCCCGCCCTTGCCGGAAATCGCCATCTTGAAGCCAGACATGCTTCTGCAATGGGGGAGCCTTGCTCCAGCTGCAGGCGCTAACTACGACTAGCTGGGGGTCTGTCGTGCTGGGCACAGGGTGTTCAGGCCGACCCTATCGGCCACCTCCTGCAAGCTTCACTTATGTTCCTGCTTGGAGGTATCGGACTCTTCCTCTTACGACCAACGGTAAAGCTTACTTGTGTTGAGCTCGCGGGACTTGGGGCAGGTTGGTCTTCAGTTAATTTTGCACTCGCTCTGAATCACTGAAGCCTTTGATCTGTGGCATCTCATGTCTCTGAACTTCTTGGAGCCAAGCAAGTTACGGCAGTGAGCTCCTGAGCATGTCAAAGCGACTTCAAGACTGTGAAACATGCCATGCCATGCACCCTCTGCTCCACAAATCGCTTAACGCAGTTGTTGCTGAACCTGCACTCACCGCGCTCAGGTGCACTGAAGCACCAGTACTCCGGTATGGAATCTTCTCCTTCCCCAATCTGTGTCCGCACCTCGCACTCCTTGGCCGTCTCATCAACTCCCATGCAAGGCCTCGTCGCGCGGCGCTGCCTCGGCCTGATCACGGTCTGCCTGCCTCCATCTGGGGGTTGCAGAGCGCCGCTTGAGTAATCGTTCCAGTGCTGCAGTGGTCAAGAATGGTGAAGCAGGATCTCGATGTTAATTGCTTCCGGCTGCGATAGATGGCCTTGGTCAGTGAAACGACCACGGAAACCTTTCGCAGCTGGGAACACGAACAAGAACAACACACAAAAAAAACAATGGCCACTTGAAGCATACAGATTGCCAACTAGCCTGTTCTCCAACCCCTTCCCAATTCCGATTCCATCCAAGCACTAAGCAGTGTTTCAACGGAGCCCATCTGGACCTTTCCCAGTCACTGCTTTTTCGAAGGCTTCCTAGGGTTCAGGGGGGGTCTCGAGGGTTCATTCAGGATCGAGGTAGCTGACCGTTCGCCTCCGACCCAACCCGGAGGCCGACATCCCGAAGTTCGAAGGAGTTGCCCCACCCCGGTCATTTAATTATGTGGGTTCGGGGCCTGGGTTCAAAGACATCACACACGGGCCACACCACAATGCCTCAAAGCCACGAGCTCGAAGAACTCCTAGGCCTCCTCTCTCGCCTCGTTTCCGGCCACTCGTCGGGAACCACAAAGCCTGCAGAGTTTTCGGCGTTGGGCTTCATCATGGGGTTCCATCCCTCAAAACTCGGACGCTCCAAGTGAAACTTATTGTGCTTCTTCTACCTGACAGGTCTAACCGTCTAACCCTTAAGTCGCCACGTGGCTTTACGAAGCTTCATGCTTCGACTCTTCGGCTCTTGAGGCTCAGGAATCACAGCGCCACGATGCCTCGGCAGAGCTCCTCGAAGCTGCTTGCATCTGCAGCCAACACAGCCTGAGACGCATGGATGTCCAGGTGTACATGCCGTGCAGAAACTGACAATGCGAGATTGCTTCATCCTGCAGACCGGATTCAATGCCTCCCTCCCCTGCCAGCCTCTTGCTTGCCAGACCTATGAACCCAAGTGCATGCAGCAATCTGTACAACGTCGAGGTGCGATGTACTGGAAACGATTCCATGCCTTCGCTTCTTTCAGGAGCTCCCTGCGGGTCCGCAGCCGGCCATGATCCAGATGCCTCCCTCCTGGAACCGTGAGACGCACCATGCGTGATGCCGGATGCGTGGGCTGCGACATGCGCCGATTGACAAGCTTGCAAAGTCGAAAACGCTCCTGCTTTTTGGGTGCGCATTAGGCCCTAGGCTCGAATCTCTCTTCTCTTCAGGGGCCGTTATGTGCCGTTACGAGGAGAGCATGTGGATCGTCTACATGGCAAGCAACCTTGGGATTCATGTTCATCGTTGCTTCCTGCTTCTCAGCAACACCGCAACATGTGTGGGCACAGGGTGACCAGCTCCAACCAGATGACATACAGTGGGACACCACGGTAAAGCCTACAAAAACAACGTCACTTCACTTCACTTCGCTTCGCTTCGCTTCGCTTCGCTTCGCTTCACTTCGCTTCGCTTCGCTTCACTTCACTTCACTTCGCTTCGCTTCGCTTCACTTCGCTTCACTTCACTTCACTTCACTTCACTTCACTTCACTTCACTTCACTTCACTTAGCTTCACTTCACTTCACTTCACTTCACTTCACTTCACTTCACTTCACTTCACTTCACTTCGGGGGTCAGGCCCTCCACGCCGAAAGGCGCGCCCCTGTTGTCGGGGCTTTGTAGGGAAGTTTGAAAGCAGCTGCATCAAGCAGAACTTCAGGTATGGTTCCCCGGTCAGTCTGAGGCATTCCACAGGGCTTAGGGGACTGTCGAGGTCTCCCGGCCTATTGGCCCCCCATATGTTACGGGGCATTGAAGTGACGTCCCTCTATTTATTCTATTCTATTCTCCGGGGCGTAGGGTGCGGGTCAGACACCCCGCGCCGTGAGGCGCACCCCTGTTGTGGGGCTTTGTAGGGGTACAAGAAGAAGCTACGGATGCTCGGTCACAGGAAAGATACAAATAATGAGACTCCCCCTGATCTACAGCTGCTTCAGGAAATAACATGTGGGGTCGTTTTCCCCCTACATGTACCGTGAGGGTCATGGCCTCATGTCCATCCAAGCAGAAATAACCGCATACACGCAACAATCATACTCTCTCTCTCTGCCGTGCCATCCTCACAGGTCTCGCTGCGCAGCAGCACACAGCAGCAGGCCGGACAATCAGGAGTCGCGCGAGCGAAAAACCTTCTTCATTCGTCGAGACCACCCAATTTGACAAGAACTTACCTCAACAACCACGTTCTGGGCTGCGCGTCTGGCGGCATATATCCTGACCGTGGCCATGGTAATAGTTACCATTACCATCACCTCTGCGAGAAACAGCAGCATGAGCGCCAGCATCGGCGTCAACCACACCATCGAGGTCCTCGCTGTCATCATCACAGGCACAGCGCGAAATTGCCCCTGCAGATCATGACCAGCCGCAGCAACGGCACTTCCACCGACGACAACAACAACATCCGCGGCAGCAGCGCCACAGGAGCAGCATCAGCATCAGCATCATGACATACATCACCATTGCCATCATGAGCGTCGTCATCAGCAGCGACAGCACGTCAAGTCCCAAAACATCCCCCAAAACCCTTTTCATTTCCGCTCCTGAACCCCGTAGTGGCGCCAGCCAGTAGGGCTTCTTCAGGACTAGATACCGAAAAGCTGCCGGTAGGACCCGATCCTGAGTCAGAGGCGAGGGCGACTGGGAAGAGCGGATAGTTGTAAATGCTGTTTAGCTTTCGTCCCGAACAATTTGCGAAAGCAGTACGCGCATGATGCCGGGCCTATCGTGTCTGGGCAAGACTACAGCCGGAAACCGTGGTACAAACATGTAAGATGTACCCATGGCCCGATAGACTGTTACGTGGCGTGAGTAGCGAGTATCGCCACTCTGTCGCTGCAGGCATGACAATCCTACTGAGTGCACTGCCCTAACCGTCGAGCCTCCGTGAAGCCGAACTTCCGACGATTTCATCCCTTAAGACGGGCAGCGAGATCCCTAAAGCGGCACCACCATCCAACCTGTCGCGCCGTTGAAGCTTGAGGCTTGTGTGTGAGGGTGTGCGCGATGTGTGCACTCACGAGTTCATGTGCCTATTTGTGGTCTGTGTGTGCGGGGGGCGGGGGGGTTGGAGCACCACGACCGAAAACGCGCGAATCGGCCGAACCCTGCACGAAGTTGGCAAGAGACGACAGAGTGGAACGTCGTCTCAGGCAGCCCTGCATGTCACAACTACGAACAGAGGAGATGAGGCAAGACTTGGAAAAACTGGCAAGTTCTAGTGACCACAGGAGAACACCATGACCCACAGTCTATTCCCAGCCCTCCAGCAAGGTGCCTCAAGATTCGGACTGAGCATGGGGATCTGCGAATGCCAGCTTTCTGGGCGTTCGCGGGATTCATCCTCGGAATTCCGAATCCGTAGCACCGATCGATTTCGATCAAACACAGAACGCGTGGAACATTACCTGCGATCTTTAGGGCTGTTGCGATGCCGCCAGTGTGACAGGAGAGAGATGCTCAGCACTTGCACGCATTAGCCTTGAAGAAAGTCCTGTTGCAACTTTCAACATCTCTCCATGTGCCTCTTGGCTCTAAACCTGTGGATGTCGGGGCCGGGTTCATGTTCTCGCAATTCGGATTGGGAGCTGCGTTTTTCAAACCACCCACGTCAAGATAGTTCTGATATGTTCTGATTACCAGATGAAACCACGAAACCGGTGTTGCCAGCGCGCAGTAGCTAGCTCAAGACGCTCTCCAATCTGAGGCTGTGGCCAAGGGCTCTGTCACGGGCAAGAAGAGCCGACCATTCATCCAAAGGCGGCTCTGGGTCCTGGGCTCCGACTTATGCAACTTTCCTACCCAACTGAAATGATTAGATGCTGATCTTGGAA
This sequence comes from Symbiodinium sp. CCMP2456, assembly GCA_905221635.1. Classification (NCBI taxonomy): domain Eukaryota; class Dinophyceae; order Suessiales; family Symbiodiniaceae; genus Symbiodinium; species Symbiodinium sp. CCMP2456. The sequence continues at coordinate 75,070 of CAJNDV010004102.1, read as the reverse complement.
TTCGCCCTCGACGAATTTACTGCCAGGGAAAAGGCACTGAACAAAGAGAAGCTTCTCCAAGCTCTGGGCACTCTGACCAGCCGCACGAGCTGCAAGAAGATTTCGGATGTGGTCTGTCTGCCCTCAAGGGGAACGGCATGCACCCGAGAGTACCAAAGCGTCGTAAGAACTGCGGATGCCACCAAGGCCCGCACCCATCTTTAGTTGGTGTGAAAGCATGTGGCGCAACTTCCTCAGGTATAGGTGGTATATAGTACCGGTATACGTGATGGTGCCCTCAAACTGCTGTGTACATCTTCGGTTGCCAGTGACTGTGACAAATTATACCTGCTCAGGCCCAGCAGCAACCCCAAGACATCTCGTGGGTTTGGAGCGATGAAGTCATCCCATGTCGCAACCTCAGCTTGCACAGCCTCAACCTAACCAATCTTTGGAAGAGGTCTGACCACTTCACCTCAAAGTACGACAAGTGTGCAGATACTGCTGTGCAAACTGCTGCTACTGTATAGCTTCCATATTCAGAAATGCGGATGCTGAAGCTGCTGCAGCTTATTGATTTGAGAATGATTTGATCTGTCCGACCCTCTACTTTGTGGCGACTCCTTAATTCGAGAAGTGTGACCAGTACGCGCTCCAATCGCGACTTCGTGAAGCAAAATGTTTACAGGAAAACTCAGCAAAGAGCCTCTTCTTTTGCTGCCAGGTAGAACTTCACCGCAACTTCGAGATGCAGAAAACGTGGTGAACTCAGGTCCGGCTGCAGGATGTAGTCGACCTCGCCCTGCAAACCAGGCTCGTATCCCCAATCCTGAGCACCCTCTATGCAGAGCCAGATGCAGCGTGCAGCCTCGGGCCGTGCCCCACCGCCACACCCTCGGTTTCACCGCCCTCACTTGAGTTTTCGTTCTGCAACGAAAACTCTGCATGCCAAAATCGAGAAAATCGAGAGCGTGTGCGCACGAGAGAGAGAGAGAGAGAAACAAAAAAAGCGGGACAGACGGAAGGAGGGAGGGAGAGGGAGAGCCACCTGTCTAGAAGCGAAGCATGGCTCTCACACCCCATGTTGCACGACATGAACCCTTGCGTTTGATTTCCTGCATCTCCGCACTGCAACGCATCGTTCAAGGCTGCGCAGGACACTCTCAGCATCCTTCTCCGAGTGAACTCCGGCTCAAGTTGATGAAAACAGGCACCTTACTTTCAGGAAACCCCTCGAATCCAACAAGCCCTTTGGCTCAGGGTTGAAGGGGTGTGGATCTCCTGGATTGGCTCCCGTGTCTTCGTTGGCCGCAGTGGGACGGCCGAGAAGCCCGGAGCATAAGTGAACCTGGGGAAGGCACCGAATATGCAGAAGAGGTCAGCTCCGCTGTCGTGCTAGATCCCAGGGACTTCCAATCGAGAAGCTCGCAACTGCAACCTCCGAGCACTTCAAACCTTGCCGGTCACTGAAAGAAGCTTGGAGACTCCAACTCATCGGAAACTGGAACGTCCTCGAAGAACACCTTTCATGGAAGTACACAAAGCATGCCCGTTCCATGCACTTCTTGCGACCCTCAGGGCCCCTGACTAGTGACTATAGTCTATAGTAATAGGTCTTCCGCATGTGGACCAGCTGAGCACGAGACAATGCAACTGCTACAAGACGTGCACAATGAGATAAACGTGTCTCTCTTTCTTTCACAAGGGGAAAGGGGAGCGACCCCTTTCCCCGCGCTCCAGGCACACCCCGTATGTTGTGGGCAACAATAATGTCTCTTGCTTGCTTGCCCTCTCTTTCTCCGAATCTCTCTCTTGTGAAACAAGGTTGGAGTGTTGTTGGAACGCACAGGCACCTCACAAACCTCACATGAGCACACTTGGCTTCGCACAGGGCAATGTCTTCGGCCCGAAGGCTTTCTCCTTCTGTTCTTTGCTAGGTGCCGTTTTCCACGGTCCCCAAAATTTACTTTTAATTAGGGCTCTGGTAAAAAATATCCCAAATCGATACCTAGTTGCAGCTTTGGGCTCATCGGAAATGCGGTAACAGCTCTGTGCTGGGGCAACTTCGTCACGGAATCTTGTCTCGGCGCCTCCCTGTCCAGATACAACTATATGCATGCAACCGAAAGACAAATTGACGCTTGCGTTGGAGTGCATTCATTCCGGGCCCACCCATGCACAGACGGTGTTGATTCATGGCCTGTGAGACAACATGTTCAAGGCTTCCCTTTTGGCGGCATATTCTAGGCCGAACAAGCCTCTCCTCTCTCCTCATCTGCTCGAACCATGACTTAGCCGTTGTGATGACTCGGTCGAAGTCTTTGCCATGGGTTTCTTGCGAAACGGTCGAGTCTGTCCACACCGTGAGCCCCTGCCCAGCGTAAACAAAGATCGACAGAGAGGCTGCCCCCGACATTTGCACGGCAATCCAATCACGAAGCGGCCTCTCCGTCCATGATGCCGCTGTCTGGCGGTGCTCTCGGGCTGTAGTAATGTGCAGTTTTGCGAAGACCACCGTCCGAGGCGAGCGTGGCATGTTCCTGGGGCGAGTCAGACTCTCGGATATCAGAGATCCGGCGGCCTAGAATCTCCTAGACGTAAACTTCTCATTCTCGCAAGTCTACTTAGACAAGTAGCTGGCAAAGGCAAAGCTTCTCTGGACCGACCGCGCTTGACCTTGAAGCTGATGCGAAGCTGGCCACCTGCAGAGCATGGGGCTTATCTGGCCTGACCACCGGCAGTTACGGACAGCTTCAAGTTCAGCATGTTTCGAATTTTCAGCTACCACTACTCTCAGTCTCACTTTCGAGTCTGCTTATGGCAGAAACTGAAGATGCTTCACGCCAGCCGGATGCCCTGAATCTAGTCGGGCGGTGTGGAAGAAACTACTCTACATACACCTTAACTAACCGACTTAATTCACACACCAAGCATACGAGTATCAAGCAGAGTACCAGCCACGCGCATGCCTTCAAGAAAAGCCGCTTCGTGGATGCTGCAGAAGAAATCTACATCCCACGAGCTTTTCAGCGCGGGCTTGAAGCGCCTCGCTCAGAGCATGGCGCAAGTGCACGCATCTCTTGTGTACCAGTAGGACTCCGCCTGACGACAGCACCGGGTGGGCCCGCTGCGCTCTTGTTGGACCTCTTCTCCTTCACAGGTAGTGAGAGTGAATGCAAAACATGGGCAAGTTGAGTTCCGGCTATGGTGCCCTTACGTCCCCGACCGCTGCGTTGACTGTCCAGGAGGTCCACCTGGTTCCCTAGATTGAAACCCCAGAAACAGACTTGAAGGAAGCTGCCCGTGCATTGGGAGTCTCTGCACGCAAGCAGAACGCAAACAGTCACGAACAAAAAGCGCCAGCACCTCCATTCCGAGTCCCTACGGTTCGCTAAAGGGCAGCTCCTTCGGTATGGGCTCACTGTACAGTGCCACAGGCACTTTTCCCAGCTCCGCGAAGGCAAAGTGCACGAGAGACTCGTAGTAGTGGCCTCTGCAAGGAGTAGAGAGGGGCAGCGAGGAAGAGAGAAGCCAGCACCGTCTCTAATTTACTAATGGACCGAGAAATGCGTTCGACATTTGAGTCGCCGTTGAGCTAGCACCGAACGACATGTCCCCTGCACGAGGATAGCTAGCAGCTAGCCCTTGCTCAGCTCAACATGGACGTACTTCTAAGGGGGCGGTGAAGGCGAGCTCGGGCATCAGAAGTGCGAGACGTTAATTACCGCCCATGTCTGACGTTCAATGTACTGCCGAACGGCACAGCACATGCCGTGCTGTTACGAGTACCATGTCTCCAACGTTATTAGGCCGAGCCCGTTGCCGCAGCAAGCTGCGAAACCGTCTGGCAGACGAAATGCAAAACCCTGCTGACAAGAAGTCGTTCCCAGTCGCCGACGAAGCGCGTCCCAGATCGGCCGTGGGAGCCGAGCCATGCGCGGAGCGGCTCCGGATCCTCATCCAGAGCCAGCCTTTGATTCAGCCGGCGGTGGGATTCAGAGTGCTATGTGCTAACAAGACCGCCATCCCTTCGGGGCCGTTCACAACGATGCACTCGCTACGATCCCTCTGGCGGCGAAATTTCTCGACAACATCGCACCGAAAACACCTTTCGATTACGCCAGGTCTACAGACAAGTGGTCCAGCATCCGGCTTAGTGGGGTACACGCCGGCTTCCCATAAGCTGCTTGCGAGATGTACGAGTGGACGATATTGGTTTTAACAAAGCTGGTTTTGATGCTCCCAACTCGGACCCACTCTTCACAGGCTCAGGGTCGCAACAGAGAGAGGCAGGCATCCCGTCGTCAGCTTGCCGCAAAGGACATGATGTCACCGTATCTGAAAAGCGTTCGTACAAATCTCTGCTGCATGGAGGGAGGTCGAGATGTAACCGTTAACGATAGGTGAAGAGTTACATGTCTTTGCCTCGCATGCATCCTGGATGCAGGTCCTGCGACACGTCTCCAAGCAGATCCTGATGGCATCCGATATAACAAAACTTACTGCATGCCGGTGAGTGGTGTCAACTGTCTTTTTGACCAAACTCGTGCCAATCGAGGGGAGGTTGAAAAGCTGCTCTGGCACGGAATTCCACCCATAGCCCAGGAGTAACTACTAACTACCAATTCAGAGGATCCACGAAACGCTGAAACCTCCGAGTCGGCACATCATGGCATATCAAGCCAGAAAGTAAGGATCGTCGATTTGGGGGGGCTTGCCCACTTTCATTGTGCTACCTCCGGCCACCTGTACCATTTACGGCAAGGCCGAATGGCTTGCTATGGAAGCCTCTGCGAGAATCTGTCTGCAGTCGGCTCCTCCATCGCGCCATCAGTAAACACTTCACGGCCGCACTCTACCTGGGAGACACAGAATTGTTATCGCCATGTTCCACACCGGACACCATTGCCAAAGCTGAAGACTTGTGGCCTGAACCTATGAGACTTTATGGTCGTGTAGTTTCAAGACTTGACCTCAACATGGAATCGCTTGGTCTGCGAGTCTGCGCATGTCTTCGCGAAGCTGCTGGTCTTTTGCAGCTTGCTTCGTCTCCTCGTCTCCCTCTCAAGCGGCACAGTACTACCATCTAAACAGCAAGTTCCTATGGACGGCAACGCTGCAAAAGCATTGAATTGATGATTTTTCGCACATAAGGGTGATGCCCTTAACAAGCTGAAGCAGTATCGGCAGCTCATCAGAAGTAAGCTGACATAACACAGTTACAAGTTGCCTAACGGGCCTAACGTGTACGCGACCAGCAATAGTTCTCCAATCGGCCTCGGGACATTGAAGTGTTCTTCTGCTGTCAGGCTGCGTCGGCGTCGCAACAGAGACCTGGCGCCAAGACCGACCACGCCACGTCACCTCAGCCAACTTTCGCCAAACAACGCAGCTTGCGGGTCTCACCATGTGCCACGTACTGGCCAAGCTACAGTTTCTGCACCAGGCATATGCGTCTGACATGTTCGTATAGATGCTCGGGTTTATGCTAGCTGGTGGTCTGGATCGAAACCCAACTACGGCCGCATTGCTACCAGTAGTTCGGGCTGCCATACGTCCGACCTTCCGGCTGATTACTCAAAACCTCTGCAACAGATATCACGTGGTAACGTGGAGCTTTTACTTCACTTTCGCCGCACATCGAGACGGGACTCGGCTGCAAGGCGACCCTTGAAACTCCGAGCACGGTGGCTGCATGGCTGAAGACCTGCATGGTCAGGCAGCGCTGCATCGCACCAGACGGATGGACCCGGCATGTCGGGTCCCAGAAGTTTCGTGTTCCGCGCCAGGCTTGGCCCGCGGAGTGAGGACCGGGCTCTAATTCCCACAATGAAGCGCAACGGGGCACTTCCATCCTCGCCTCACTCGTCATCCGCATTTGCGATGACAGCCTTCCACTGAGTGGTTTGTGCTTCTGCGGGGTTTGCTCATCACAGCCTTGTCAGAGACTGCGTCAATCCTCCATGGATATACTTGCTGGTGGCTGGTGCATGTGACATCCAGTCGTGATCAATCGCCGTGCAGCTCAAGGGAAGCAACTTCTCCACCTGTCCTTCCAGAACCGAATCCTGAGGTGGGCCAGAACTGCGCAGCTAGCAACGGCAACATCAATCGACCAGCACTTAGAAAGATATTTCGACACAGCATCAACAGATAAAGCATAAGTGCACAGCACATTGTGACACCCAGGCGCGTGAGCTTCTCCAGGTGCTCGGCGGGATCTGCCAGCCTGAGACACGTATTGGGTTTTTACTATTACACAGAACGACCGGCAGGCGAAATTCGGAAAGCCACAGAGTGCGCTAGACGCTGTGTCAAGGTATGCAAAGTTTCCTCTCCGCGCAACAAGCCAGTCCTGGTCAGGACTTCAAGCAGCAGCTCGGGCGAGAGATCTTCTGGTGCCGGCATGTAGCTAGGACCACCTGCAAATCTGCAAAGCATTTTTAAGGTAGGACTGCTGTCTGGGACGTGGGGCAGGACAGGTTCCTTGCCTCCCCAGAATGTCCATGCATCAGAACACGAGGAAAGGCTTGGCCAGTAAAGCCTCCGATGACACTATGTAATATGCATACATATGTATAGACATAGAAAATAAATAAATAAATACATATTATATATATATATATATTATGCACACATTACATGGAGTCTTGGTTGGAATAATCCTACTGCTGCTGCACCGTCTCGTTTCTCACACTCGGCCGTGCAGGATAAGGCTCCAAGTCCACAAAGTCAAAGCTGAGCTAGCCAGATTGGGTTCCGCTCAAACAGGGTGCGACACAACTTCAAGCCCAAGCTGCCCAAGCTGTGACAATCACAAAATTGATGTCTCAGCTATTCAACCATGAGCCCTACATCCACCTGGACGGTCATCGGTAGAATCAGACTATACGCTGTAAGCTGATCGGAATAACATCAACAAACGCACAGCACTGCTAGATTCTGCCAGATGTTCACTGCCCGGCGCGCCTTCAAAAAGCCGCTGATCGAACTGTTCATCTCGTGCGACCAGCCTTGGAAACAGCTTCCGTGGGACTTGAGACCGGCAAGTTCTGTACAACAAACCGACGAACAATGCATATGTACCTGTATTGTACGTATAGATGAATGAACCGACCAACATCCATCAAGTGACATGCAAAAAAACACAAGATCCACGCAGGAGTTGTGGTGAAAAGTCGACTTCCGCGGCTCCGATGACTGGTCGTGGTCTTTCAAGAGGCGGCTCTTGTTGCGACAGGACTGTCTGTTGCTGCCCTGATTCTGGGAACAACAATCGCATGACACCGCTCCAGCCCTCGTGCACTGCAGTCAAGTTTGAATCTGAGTGACAATCTGTTTTTTTTGCGTAGGTCTTGGCAAGGCTTGCCTCTTACTTAGCTGGTCGAAGAACCTCAGATTATGTCTCGGTCCCTTTAAACATTTTGTGGTAAGGATTCGGTGCGGAAGCAAGTTGTGCAGCCGTGCTGCGGCACTGTGCCAAGGGCTAGGGCTTGCCAGGTGCGGCCGCAGTCGTAACCTCGTCCAGGAGGGGAAAGAATGCCTTTGCGAGGAGTTGAATTGATTTGGCGTGCTTCCAATGTTTCCTTGCACCAACCTTTTATGTTGAGCGTTGTCGCGGCCACGCTGTTTGCCGATCGAAATACGAGTGCAGAAGTGAATCCTGACTGTAAACCGGAGGCTGAATCCAGCTTCAATCTCCCTGCAGGCGCGTCCGAGCTGCTCTGGTGCTGACTGACCAACACTAGAAAAGCTTCGTAGGGTAAGGATTCGGACACGATGTGCACCACGTCGCCGTACTCTCTGTCCGCAAGTGCATCCTGGAAATTCTCTTGGCGGGGTCGGTGGCAACTTTGCGTGCGCCGTTAAACCCTGACTACAACAGCTCGCATTGCGCAGCACATCCGATACGGGACTGTGGCGACCCACACGGTGAGCTTAGCAGACGGACCCACAGAAACCTTATCATGTGAAAGGCCAGGGCACCAGGTATCGCTTCCGAAGGCGGTTGTGCAGCCTGCAAAACCAGGCGAAGCGAGGAGAAAAACATGCTGCGCGGGGGCGGTAGTTCAACAGCACAACAGCTCAATGAAACGAACACTAACGCCAATCTACCTATCTATCGACGTATCTACAGTACAGCACAATGCTAAGAATCCATCGGTCGATCCTTCCATCAACCTACCTATCTACCTCTCTATGTCTATCTGTCCATCTGTTTATCTATCTGTCTACCTGTCTATCTACCTAACATTATCTAACTACCCGTCAGGCAGCATCTCACTGTTTAAGTGTATCTCTCTAAGTCTATCTATCTATCTATCTATCTATCTATCCACCTAGCTATTTGTATCGGCATGCCTAAGCTTCTGACTCTGTCTGTCTGTGTGTCTGCCTGCCTATCTAGCTGTCCATCTGTCTGTCTGTCTATCTATCTGTCCATCTGTCTATCTGTCAACCTGTCAATCTGTCAATCCGGCTATCTGTCCATTTGTCTATCTCTCTGTCTACAGTAGCTGGCTAGCACGTCTTACATAAATGTAAGCTGCTTCTCTCTCTGTTCTGTTCTCCGGGGCATAGGGTGCTTGTCAGGCACCCCGCGCCGAAGGGCGCACCCCTGTTTAGGGGCCTTGTGGGGGTCCAGTAAAAGATACGGATGCTCGGTCTGCTCATCTCTCTCTCTCTCTCTCTCTCTCGTTCTCTGTCTACCTCTCTGAGTCCATCTATCTATCCATAGGCTGCTGGAGCACCAACGCACCCAAAACAGTACAAAAAACAACGACAGCACGCCTCATAGGCGCGACCAGCAGGCGACGATCCCGAAGCTCCCAGGGCTTCGCCTTCTGTCGCACTTGCTCGAGAAGAGTCTCCGAGGTAAGACCTGCGAGCAGAATCATCTTAGAATCTCTGCCACTTCCCAACTGCCCCAGATTGCAAGGCCTATAGAACAGCCTTTCTGCAAGCGGGGACATCGGAAAACTCGCATATGCTGCTGTGCTTGCGCTTTCAATGCTTGGAGCATGTGGGACCTTCTCTATCTCAAGCTGTTGTGAAACCTGCCTTCATCTCGCACATTGCCTTTTACAAGAAAAACACTGTAACTTAGCCCATGTTTCGAATTGTTTAACGTTGTTTTGTTGCTCTGTTGGCAGAGCATGCCGTCTGTGCCCACATGCAGTTCAATAACCGACTGCTTCTGTCCAGCCCCAACCCAGGAATCAAACTTCCCGACATTTATATGCTCAGCGGGTTTGCAAACATGGCACATAGCTCCGCCAATTCTCTGCAGTTGCTTGTTAGACTTCCTTGTGTTTTCCTGTTGCCTGCAGCATGCCTGTGTGCAAACAGTTTCTGCTCTTGGGCACTCTTGCACCGTTAGTTACACGGATTTATTGTTTAACACAATATAGCAGCGCAACAGTGCTTTTCCGGAGCTGCGCGAAAGGGACTCTTCGCAGAATTCGCCTGACGTCCGTAATCTCATCGGCTGACGTTGCAGTCTTGAAGCTCCCCCTACAAACTCGAAGCTCCTGCCTAGTGGCAGAGGGAAGAAGAGATCCGGGAGCCTCTGACAACATCTCAGAGCTGATGTGTGAAGTCTTCCAGTTCCTCTCTCTCTCTCTCTCTGTCTTCCTACCTGTCCATCCCTATCTATTGATCTATCAATCTGTCGCTCGATCTATCATATCTGGAACCATGGATCCACCTAACCAGCTCCCTATCTATCTATCTATCTATCTATCTATCTATCTAGCAACAAACACGCTTTCATGGAACTTGGCCATATCTAGCACTCGCAACACGTTTGTTCGAACTCTTGCAGGCATAGGGCATGATCTGCGCACTGCTGGCCTTCCGAGACTCCACGTTCCCCACAGCCCGGTGTAAGCTCTGAAGTCTAACTTTGGAGATGCCCTCAGCTGAAACACCAAATAGCTTGGATCCTGTTGAACCTTTGCTGAATCTTATGTATAAACTTGCAGGGAACCGCGGGCTTTGAAGGTTGTTGGCGAAGCAGGCACGCAGGTGGTCCAGGGATTCTATCCTTGGTTCACTCTCTGAAGCAGCAAAGTCAAACAGAGAAACCCGATTGACACGCACCTGGCGGAGGCTTTTTTTTCCTAACGCTGGCGGTCTCCGACCTCACTTGCTAACGTTGTCTCTTCTTGTTTTGGTTACGAATACTGTAAATTGCAGCATTTGCTATTGTTTTGCATCAAGCTATTGGGTAATTAAATTAGCAGGGTGGAATTTTGCTGCAAGCTATTGAGGGGATTGCACATTTGCTGGGGCATAACAACGTAGACTGTTTTACGCTGCGTCAAGCTATTGAGGAATTTCAACTTTCCGGGTCCTGCTTCGCGCCAAGCTATTGGGGAATTGCAATTTGCGGGGTTCTTCTTAGCTCCAAGGTATTGGGGGATTGCAATTCCGATGTTCTTGTTCTGTGTCAAGCTATTGGGGAGTTCCAATTTGCAGGGTATTGCTTTGCCCCAAGCTATTGTGGGATTACAATCTCGAGGCTCCTGTCTTATGTCGAGCTATTGGGGAATTACAATTTGCAGGGTTTTGTTTTGCAACAAGCTACTGGGGATTACAATTTCGAAGCTCCTGTCTTGTGTCAAGCTATTGGGGAATTACAAGTTGCAGGGTTTTGCTTCGCGTCCAGCTATTGCGGCATCATAATTTGCAAAGCTTTGCTCTGCCCCAAGCTATTCAGGGATCACAATTTCGAGGCTGCTGTCTTGTGTCAGGCTATTGGGGAATTCCAATTTGCAGGGTCTTGCTTTGCATCAGGCTCTTTACAACTTGCAGCGGCGATTCCAGTTCTTCAAATTGCTTAAACGCGCGAAATCTGTTCTCGATTGCTTTCATCATATAGCCCCTTCATGTAGCGATTCCGGCTCATCCAAGTTCTTAAACGTTGGCGACCCAGGTTCATCATACATCCTAAATACGCCCTTTCATGTGGCGATTCCGGTTCATAATATGTCTTCAAGACACCTCCTCCTACGGCGCTTCCCGTTCATCAAATTACGATATAATAATCATATCGTAAACACGCTTCCGGTTCATCATGTATCTTCAGTACGGCCCTTCATCACAGATCTTGAACACGCCCCCTCATTGCCAATTCCGATTCTGCACTTTCTCGTGGTAAACCCGCCCCAAGTTGTCACAGACCCGCGAGGGCTATAAAAGAGAGCGGGGGTTGGGGGGGGGGGGGGGGG
>CAJNDV010004102.1:46478-63808 GCA_905221635.1 Symbiodinium sp. CCMP2456 | reverse complement strand
GCGTGCTGTTTCTGCTGGCAGGATGTTATTTTGAAGCGAGCTTGCACAGCTTATGAACGAGTTGGGCGGGGGGCTGACAAGGCAGCGCAAAACGCTGACAAGGAGCTGGTTATGTGTGGAGGACTGTCGATGGTGTCTTGATGCATCTTGAGGCATGCCTGGGGAGGTCTTCTCATGTGTGAACCAGCTTGGTTTGTGCGAAAACTTAGGCACGAGAGTGGGCAGACATGACTTCGCATTCCGTGCACGCACGCACGCACACACACGAACACTCACACACACACACACACGTGTGTACTTAACAGACAGTCCAGATAGATTGTGTTGTTGTTGCCGTTGTTGTTGAGCATGTATCTCAAACACGCCAAACCATTTGTCGATTCCAGTTCATCATACATCTGAAACATGCCCCTCATTTATCATGTGGCGATTCCCATCATACTTCTTCAACGCGCCCTTTCATGTGGCGATTCCGGTTCATCATATATCTTAAACACACACCCCTCCCCCTATTGGGCGATTCAGGTTCAACATATATCCGCAACCCGCGCAACCCGCGGCAAGGCCAAAAAAGAGACCGGAAAGGGTTGGGGAGCCGCAGAGACCAGAGGACCAGGGACCAAAGATCACCAGGGGCCTAGGCCAACCCTACGAAGTTGCAATTGCTGTGCTATAGCATTTGCTCTTGCTTTGCATGAAGCTATTGTGGGCAGGGCGGGGCTGTGGACCAAAGGATCAGGGGACCAGAAGACCCGGGGCCCAGGCCAACCCTACCAATGGCCCCAGACAGGAGCCAACGTTACGAAAAAAAGGGCCCCATGCACCCGGAAGTAGTGCAAGTCCCGCTGTCGAGAGTGACTGTGAACATGATGGCACCAGACATGCCGCTTGACAGCTTCCTAGGCCCTGCCAAAGACTTAGCGAAGCCCTGAAAGCAAATGTACAAAGCAGGTTGTCATATAGAAGACTGCTGTAAGTAAGTGTTGTACATCCTAGGCCGAACACTTGGATATGCACGTTTTCAAAATCGCTTGCCTTACCTGGCGGTCGAGCAACTGTTCTTGCAGCTCCAGTGTGAGTGGAGCGTCACCACCATTCACCACCAGGAGCACGAACCTGATGGAGGACTTCGTGATAATGATCGTTGTTGTGATGGCGGTATGATTTTCGAACCTGTCACTCAGACTGGCCAAGCCCAGTGCTATGGTGTAGCATAATTCGGCAAAACTCACTCATGGAACCGCGAGGAGGTGTGCGGTGCAGGATGTAGGGGCTGACCCCTAGGAGTCTTGAGCGAGCATATAAACAAAGACGCTTGTCTACGACGAGAAGTAGCTTTCCACAGACCCTCAGAGCTGCAAGCAAGCTTGGCCTGCAGCTACGACAACGACTCGGCTGTCATGCCACCTACGACAAAGAGATGGCTGTGCAGCCAAAGATGCGGCACGGAAATTGTGGCTTGAATTCCAGCGACGAAGCCGTCAATGTAGGGTCTGCCGACATGTGCAGGTTGCGATTGCAAGCGCACCGGAGTGAAGCCTAAATCCTGAAGCTGCTGTATGGAATCCCGCGCTGTGACATACGGTTATAGTACTTGTTGACTGTGACTTTTCCAGACTGCCAAAAACGGAGAGAGAAGCGGACCATGAAGGATTTCAAGCTGCAAGATGATTGAATCAAGCCCGCTCGAACCTATGCACCTCCTCGGCGCGGCGCATGAAACCGTACGTACCATGCCGTGCTAAACAAGTCACTACAAGTTGACGCATATGTGGTTCCAACTTTTAGGATTCTCTGTTCCTCAGGCCCAAAGCGGCTACGGCTATGACACTTAAAATACGCCAAACTCCCGCAACCGAAAGAAGCAACCGATCATGATTTCATTTCATGAGGTCCAATTCGGGAATTGCGACTCCCTCTTTGCCTGAAGCTAGGATACTCCCCCCCCCCCCTGACGGCAAAGAGCCTCTCAATGCACAGGATGGGCTCTCTGACCTGAGAGGGGGAACCCGAGACACCCGGGGGTTCGAGGGCTTCCGGATTTCCGTTGGCAAAATCCAAGATCCACTCAAAATCTGCCCGGCAACTTCGTTCATGGCCAGGCCGAGCTGTCTACCGAAAGCCTCGCCAACTGCATTTTCACCAGCCAGACCCGATCTGCCCCAACTATCTATCTGATCAGCATGGCGGCTTACATTCGCGAAACCTGCGGACCCGGCAAACCTCGCATTTCAAGAGGGGATCTCGGACCGTTACGTGAGCACCCCGACAGAGAAGATGAGTATGGCGGATCATGCCACGAACAACGAGAGATGAGTGTCATGCGGACAGCAACCCAACGTCAGCAAGTCTTCGCAGCAACACTTGCGGCAACCGGTCCTGATTAACCTTGGTAGTCTCACTCGTTTCCGCTTCCTTTCAACCCTTGACTCCAGACAGGGCCTTGGCAATCTCAGGTCTTCGGAGGTGTGGAACTTCACGATAGCGCTTCCTTGCTTGTTTGCAGGTCGACAATTTCGGAAAGGCTTAAGTGGGAAATAGTGGGAAACAGGAATCCTAGCAACCCGGCCCAATGCGAGAAGGTCCAGACAGAACATGAACATCGAACCCTTCGATCTCGGGGAGACTTCATGTGTCGCTTGGAGTCGCTTGTCCTTCCGACTCGCAAGCTGTTCTACCGTCCAAGTGATGCATCACCGCGATCTTGGCCCAAGGGGCATGCTGGGTGTAAAACTCCAAGAGTCGGATTGCGCAAAGTAGGACTCCTCTCAGCGCACAACTGCAAGGGAAAGTGCATCATAGGCTCGTGCCTTCACTCACGAGCCGGGGCATCCTACACGAGATTCTGCAAAGAGATGTAGATAAGGCGCGACTATCGCGATTGGATGGGATTCAATCAGCCCCCCTGAAAACCACAAGGTGTGCCACTGTTGGTTGCCATGCGGCAATGGAGGCCATTTGAAGTGTACTGAAGCGCCGATGCCAGGTTTCATCCTTGAGACACAACACATCAGGGACGAGAGCAGAGGAATGGTTTGCCTTTTCCCTGTCTACCTGTCTACCTGCACAACACTGCGAGACCTAAGCCTTTGCTCAGACAAGCAAGCAGTTGTGCATCTCTATTTGGCATTGGAGCTTCCATCACCTGCAGAGAAAGCAGGCTCCACGCTTCAGGCCAAGCCGACGTTTCGATGCAAGATCCTTATCCGGAAGATCTGTTGCAAGGCCACCAGAGGAGGGAGAGAGAGAGAGAGAGAGAGAGAACAGTAACAGTGGCAGGCCTAGCCATTCAGTGGGGACAGCAACATCAACGACGACGACGAGGCGCATCGCCATCACAACAGCAGAAGCAACAACGACGATGATGAAGACGGCATCCGGCTCTTGTCGCAGGTGGCTGACTGCTGCCTGTTTGAATGTGTGATAACCAAGATCCCAGTTTCGATCCCCTGCCAGGACCTGTAGGGCCCTGATAAGCCTGATAAGTGAGGCGGGAGAAACAGAGTCGATAGTGCGGCGGATCGATGGAAGCGATGTTCTGCATTTTCGTCGAGCTCCGCAGCAGTATCAACGCAGGGCTTCTGAGCTGGTGCGTTGTTTGTTCCATTCCCGCCAGACACTGCTTCCCTGCTTGCATGCTGCAAAGGGTCGTAGCCTGGATCCGGCTGACGGAGCACGCCAAGCAACAAATCTCGGGGGGCCCTGTCATGTGAAAGCTATCGTGGCAATCACCTGCTAGGCTAGGCACCCCCGGACACATTCTGAGCTGACACATGCAAAGGCTTGGAGAGGCCTGGAGCTTGAATGTTGAAGCTTAGGCTATTGCCGATGCAGTGACCGATTCTTTGCGATTTGCTGCTTCTGCCGCGTGTGGGCGTGTGGGGCTCTACACTCCGCAGCCTACGTAACAACGTTCACCGGCTTCTCAGCGACTCGGCCTGCCACTGCTGTCGGCAGAAAGCGTTGACAGCATGACGAAGCTTGCCGTCTTGCCACATGGCGAAGCTTGGTTGGGATTGGAAGACTCGCAACCGAACGGCTGAATATCATGGTTTTATGTAACCTACAAGGCCAGAGCCAGTACACATAGACCGACAAGCCCGCAAGGAGACAACGTACGAGCTGGCAGCTGGCAGTGCTACTGTTGACGCTTCGGCCCTGCTGAAGCCAGCGCGGCTGCTTCCGCAGTGCGGTTCCCCTGCGGTGGTCATGAGTGGTCAGGATAATCCTGATAGTCTTCCGTGTTCACCAACTGGGCACTAGTGACTTGCAAGGAAGTCGGGAAACAGTGTGATAGCCTGGACACGCTTCGGCTCGGACCGCAAGGCAATCCGTTATGGGGCTGCGATAGCTATCTTGACACAGCCAATGGAAGTAAGCTCGCGACGAACACGTGGATGTTGCAGCCCTCAGACAGGCATCATCTGCATGGCTTTTGTTACTGCTTGTTGCTGCTACAAGCTGGCATTCCCTCTACAAATAGTGTGATGCAGTTGCTCGCCTTTCGTGGGTTGCTGCAAATCATGATGACGGAGCTGATGGCCCTGATAAAAAGACATTCCCATCAGCATGCGATGATGAATACGAGAGACAATACATGCCGCCGATAGAGTTAGGCAATGTAGTTCAATGATTGAGATTCGGAGAACTATATGCACCGCACGTGCCAACATGCTTTCTCGTTTGCTGCATCTTGCTGCGCACAACTGTTTCCCCTCTATGGACGCTCCATCATGTTCGGTTTGGTGCTCGGTGTACTATTTGGTTTACTGTTCAAACGCGGCCAGATTGCATGTCCGAAGACTCACTTGGCAAGGTCCCATGATGCTATGTGGTTACCTTCAAGATGTGAAGTATGATTAGGCAACATTAAACGTAATGATGTCAATGATTCGAGGATGGTAACCCGGAAGCCGCCCAGCCAAAACCCAGAGCAAAGGCCCGAGCTGGCCAACAGGATCTCGAACTCCTTGCGCTTCGAGGTCCACGCCCGCAAATGTTTGGCGTGAAACTCCTCTCTGGAGATCCTTACTACAAGTCAAGGTTTCAGGTTGTGCAGGAATGGCTTCCGCGTGTTGAGAGCACGAGGCTCTCATCTTAGTGAGATGCGACCTGATGCGACCTGGGTAAAGGTCATCCATGAGGCTGAGACTCCGCAGTCTACAGAAGACTACGAAGATTCGACCTCAAGGCCCAGGGCCTGTGACTTCCGTTGAAGCATAGAAGCATGAACTGTTTATGGGCAAAGAAGGCTGAACCATGAACCACACACATCTTATGTGTGCCACAACCAGCAACGAAACTTCAGTCTAAGATAGCTGGACACCGGCAAAGCGCCACAATGGTCATAACATAGCAGACGTTTACTTACTATCGCAACGATGTTTATTGGAACCCTTGCGCCACGCAACAAAAAAGTCTACCCGCTGTTGAACTCTGGCTCGTCGGAGCCGCGAGCGTCGCAAAGGCTCGTGGCGACAAAAGCTCCCAGCATCGTCCGAAGCAGCTTACAACCTTAGGACTCTTGACTTGTACAGTACATAAAATATCATATCATATGCAGTATATGTACATACATACATACTCACACACCTACGTGCACACGCACAGACACACACATACATACGTACGTACGTGCGTACATACATACATACATAAATTCATACATAACTTACATTCATATGCATAGCGATATAGATTTGCCATATTTGTTGTCATCTGAACAATGATCTATAGTTACATGTGGTCGTTTCTGTGTCAGGTTCTGCTTTTGTCATTGAAATATAGCATATATATGATGCCAAACCCAAAGAACCAGTTCCGCACCACCCCATTCTTGTATGCCCTTGAAACCAAGGCCAGGGAAGTCTGTCTGCTGAGCCAAGCTTAACGTCTCACTGCACCAGAGCTTCATTCCAAGCGAGGGGCGCCCAAGGAGCATGCTTTCAGTGCCGTCGACAGATCATTTTGGCGCCGAAGGCCTAACACCGTCAGCAAGCTTTGTGCCCTTCACATGCGACTTCAACAGCTTGGGTGACGAGTGGCCTCTGTCAACGTTCGCACTTCTGCCGCGGCCGCGGGGCATCCATTCACAGCCGGCCGGAGGCAAACACGAAGGTGCCAATCGGCCACCACATGCATATCGCAAGTAGGTACATTGGGACGCCGAAGCGACAAAATGGCGAACCATGATTAGACCATAGCGGGATAACGTCTTGATTGCAGCTTAAGCAGTCTTGGTATATAGTATATAGCGGAAGTTGTGAGCTGAAGCACATGGCTGCAGGATGCAACATGGCCGCACTCTTTCTGCAGTCGCGCATCTGTGTCCTGCTGCCCGGAGGTTCTAATTGCCTCGCTCTGCTGTCTTACTCGCTATAACTAGCCATGGGCACCTGATTCTCAACTCTGTCTCTGAAAGCCTGCCTGGGCGAATGCGGTGGCGAAGCAACAGGCCCTTGCGAGCGCATGCCCCCGCATCCGGCGATGCCTGCTGGAATTCTGCAACAAACAGGATGCTGCAGACTGGAAAGAGGATGTAAGCAGGTCGACAGTGAGGGGCCTTGCAGTTCCAATTTAACTCCTTGAACGTTTTAGGTCTGATTTCTGTGCAGTCAGTGCCGACCCGTGCCTAGGCTCATCGCCTCCCGGTATCGTCATAAGGACCATCTTCGTCGCACTATGACAGCACAGGCCGCATCGGTCGTATGGGGTTGGGGATCTGGTCTTGCTTCTGAGTGATGCCTGCTTACAAAGGGCAAGTCTTACATGCTTGCTAACGGGTACACGTGCAAGCAGTTAGGCTTGCTCTGACACGAGTGGGAGGACGCAATTGCGGTTTCGGAACCAACCCTTCATGGCCCCCCCACAGACCACAAACTGATGAAATATGTGTCCGCATGCCTCGTGTGCCTTCAGACACAGGACAATGCAAAAATAATCAGAAAACAAAGCTGCCCGCATCTCGCAATTCCGGCTCCAAGCTCCACTGTCTACCAAAATCTATTTTGGCTTCATCACCCGCTGCGTCGGAATCGTCGGGTCCCGGCGGTCTCCATCCGACGCATCGGAAATCGCTGAACCTCTGGGAGCCACCAAGTCACCAAGGAGGACGTCAACACAGCACTGAGACAGAAATGGGCAGAATTGACATACTGCGCAGTAGTGGCTGGCAACTCAACGAACACTGTCGGAAAGAACGCACGTTTAGCAATGGCAACAATAGGTTGACGAGAAGCATTCGTGGCTCGGGAATCTCCACCTCCACAGCGCTGGTAGAAGGCTCCTCTGCTCGATTGCAGCCGAAAGCACACAAACGGTCACAGCCCATGAGAGCCTGAAGCCCCAAGCGCAATGCTTTCAGCTCTGGCCGACTGGCTGTGTCAGGTGTCAGGGCTCTTCGGGCTCAGACTGCTCCCAGAACAGCTGGGCGAAGCAATGAGCAAGTGGGACCCTGCACCAGCAAAGACAAAGTTCTGCGATGCAGCAGAACTCCGGCTTTGTTCCAAAAACAGGCATTTGGAAGACCAATGCTCTCTGGTTGCCTCACATTCCTATCAGCAGACTTTCACGCGACCACACTTTGCGACATCTGTACCCGTACCCTTTGCCTCTTGCCTTTGGCCCCCGATATCCCCCGTTACTGTCGGATCCGCATAAATAGGCCCTGGGCGCTCTGACGCTGACCATGCATTAAATGCAGCGTGGTACAGGTGTGGCTAGTCATTGCAAAAAATGGGCCAGCCTTTGCCATGTCTTGTTAGCTGGTCAGGTGCTGTCTGTCAAGCCGGGTACTAAACACGGCGCAACAATCATTGGACGCTGTGCAACAATGATGCAGTGACGTCGACGACTGACATCGCCGACAGCCACCAAACATACACTTTACTTGTAAACTGCTGCAGGCGCAGGATATCGACGTGTCCTTTTGATCCTGACCGGCGCGCTGCTCTGCCGATCTGTGACGCGGATGCGGAAAGGAGAGCTGCAGTGCCCAGAGGAACAGCGGCATCATGTTGCAGTTGTCGGAGTCCTGAGCGACGCAGGGAATTTAACTCACGAGCATGCAAGAGTAGTACAACTATGCATGATGTAAAATCAGAAGCGACTTCACTGCCAGAGCAGTTTCAAGTTTGAATCCAGCTTCCTTGTCTATGGCTGGTCTTTTTTGTGGCCCATGCCGTAACGCTGTCAGTTGGTTTAGGTCCCCACGGCTTCAGGAGAGCCACGTGCTTTGCACCTGGACTTGAGCCGTGGAGGCGTCTGCCACGCGCCATGCAAGCCTGGAACAGATCTTCGGACAGAATGCTTGCACCTACTGATGGCTGAAGACGATGGGCAGATGCACACGCCAAAACAGTATTGGTCACAGTTCGAAGGCAGTTGCGAAGATGCCAGAACCTGTGAAGAAAATGAGCTGCATCTTGTGATGCAAGACATGGAGAAGATGTATAGTCTCGGATGACGGCCACACCCAACGCCTCACAACTTGCAGGCTGCCATATACAGGATGTCCTTTGCAATTTCCTCGTCAACTGGCCGGGCTCCGCCATGGCTAATCGAGGGACCAGCGGACCAGCTGTACAGCCGTAAATAAAATCACAATAATGCAGTGTATACGTGTACATTTCACATGTCGTTGCCAGTACCAAACTGTAGAACTAGAACGAGAAGGTGACTAGCGGCATTCCGTGAGAAGTCTGGGGAAGTGTCCGATACGAAAAATGCCCAATCCTCGAAGCAAGTTGAGGATCGAAGCTGAGGGATTTCAAACTCCAGATGACAAGGTTCTCGGACTGGAAGGAAGAAGATTCGCATCTATATGATGGGCCGTGCAGCCCCCAAGCCTGAAGGTAAGCTCAGCCTAAGCTAGGCATCTAAGGACATCGTTGACTTGCTGCCTTCCTCGTGTCTCGTCGATTTAAAACCTTTGGGCACAACGCCGCAACTGACCTGCTCTCCCACAGGCATCTGCCTCGCGTCTCTACAGTGGATTGAGCAGCCACAAATCGCAACATAAAATGGACTCGACGCTGCCGTACTCAGTCCTGCCGTCTACGAGCCGGATTGAAACAAATATTAACCTAACAAAAGCTGCTTCGTGCTTTTCTTCCCCGTCTCGTCCGTACGTACGTGTAAAAGGCAGAACTACTGGCACTGGCTTTGTCGGCTGGGCGCGGATTTAGTGAGGTCTTGATACCTCGTGGATGTGATGCTCTCACGGATTTCGGTGCAAATGCTTGAACATGAGGGTCCTGTACGATGCCTCTCATGATGAACCAAAACAAGGTTCGTGAGAACGTCCGCGAGGAAGTCAGCGAGACATGCAAAAAAAACACCGTAAACACTTGGCCCATGAAGTCAGCCCCGACAAGCACATGAAAGGCTCGCGCGGACGGCTGACAGACTGGATTGTTTATGCATTCCTGCGACGAAAGTCGGAGATGTCAACCAGCTTATGCAAAAACTCCTCTCTTGAGAAGCTATCTACTGCTTGACTGAAGCTGCTGGCCATCATGGAGCACAAGAAGCGGCAAACCTCTGGAGGGAGCAGTCGCGAGTCAGCCAGCATCTTTAATGTAATGTGGTCCTCACCACCACTGAGGATATCGAAAGCTTGGTTCCACTGCGCCCATGAGGACTCTGGAACCTCCTGTTTCAGGAAGGACCTCAGCGGCACTTGGCAACCTTGGGGAGCAAATAACAGTTTCTTCTGTGCAAGTAGCTCCTCCGTTTTTGCCTGCTGCATGGCCAAGAAGTGGCCCACCACGCTTTCTACAAGGGGATTTCCATCCTTCGGCCGGTATTCCTTGGGGCAAATGCCAAAAATGAAATCATCCTTGGTCATCTTGGCGACTTCGTTCTCGGTCTCCGAGGAAGTCGACATGTTCCTCGCAGCCATCTCCCTCATCTCTGAGCTGTTGAAGTCATTCATGAGCTCTTGGCGGATGGCTGCAGGCAAGACGGGTCGTGTGATCGCATACTGATAGGATTCCAGCAGCTGGCGATTCTCCTCAACCATGGCTTCTAGCTCTTCAAGCTGGCTCAGCTCCTTAAGCCACGTCTGAAACATGCGAAGATGTCGCGTGGTCGCTCTGGGGCACAACTTCTTAAAGAAGAGGCCTATGTTGAACTTCACGCCATCCTGTCGCAGTTGCTCTAGGTCTTCCAGCGGCCGCGACAGCATCTTGATCCAAAACTCTGGCTCAATGGACTTGCCCGTTATCGTCTCCGCTTCAGCGTGGGTGATGGCGAAGTGCTTCGAGGATGCACAATGGTTGAAAAGATCCCGGACCACCTGAGTGACTGAGCGACTACACTGGATCCCTGAGAGGCAACTCAAACGAGGCTGTAAGACGCAGCAACGCCCTGCCTTCATCTGAGATCGCCGTAGGAAGCTAGAGTCAAGCGAAGCAGCAGTCTCCATTGGTGGGTTCACAGGAGCAGAATGAGAGAGGCGAAACTTCCTCTCATCTTCTTCAAAGACTTCTGGATCATCCTCCAGCCCGCGGACTGAAAAGCGCTCCAGGAACAACGCGAAGGGGATGGAGAGTGGATCCCCAGTGAGTCCCAGAAACCAGTCCTCAATGACCGCGAACAATATGGAGCCCTCTTCGAGCATGAACTTGACCTCATCCGTAGCTGGGCGGCTCTTCGCCGATTCCAGGATTCTGAGAAAAAGTTGCTTGGCCAGAGGCTGTCTTCGCGCGTTACTTGGCATGCTGCCTTGAAGGTTGAATGCACATGCTATGCCCTGGAAAAAGGAAGAGAGCATGTCCACGAACTCCGTCATCTCGAAGGTGCGATTGTCATTTATGTCAAAGACGCCCAGCAAGAAGCGAACCTTCTGCCTTTGGAAAATGGGAACATCATGGCAATGCTGACCGCAGCTATCAGACTGCTACAATGCAGAGTAAGAGTGCAGCGAAGTGAAACACAGACTAGATGGTACGAAACGGATGCCATTCATGCAAAAGCAAAGGCCTCTTGGAAATGGCGTTTGACAGAAAGACAGCCGCAGTAAAGAAGGAAGGCATGGAGACCTTGGTGCAGAGATGGTTCGTACTGGCAGTCGTCCAAACTTCAAATTCTGAAGCGATCCAAAGGAATTGCCCGTAGCAGATAATCCAGAAGCCCTTTGGGGGATGTCCGACGCTGCAAAGCCGACTTTTGATCCCGCCGAGCCAAGATACCTTAACCTTCTTATAATCTGCGGCGGCGCGAGTTTGTTGAAGCTTGGCATGGGCCACGGGGTCGAAGAGCTTCACCCAGTCCAAGGCCTGAATGCTTGCCGGACTTTGCCATCTCGGCGTTTTACAAACGTTGTGCCTAATGTTGCTACCCACTACTGCCTTATCTATGTTGATGTGGACTTGTGTTGTGTTCTGCCCAGTCAGGGCCTTCAACATCGGCACAGCCACTGTCTCCTGGAACTGGTATGCGTCCAGAAAGGTGGGTGCCTGGCCCGGGATCCAACCACCCAAGGCCTGCCAGCGATTGTAGACCTCCACCCATGTATGCAAAGATCTCATCGTTAGCGCTTTGCATTCCGAAGCAGGGGTGCCGACGAGGACTTTTTTCCAGCAGTCCTGCAGACAGAACGGCAAGCGTCGTTGCACAACTATGGACTAGTGTTTGCGGGCTGGAACTCGCTTCTGGGTCCTGCAACCAGTCCAGATCCGCCACCTCATCACGGATGGCCACAGCTATGTCGGGCAAGGACTCCTCTGCAAAGGAGAAGCGGCGTGAGGTTTTTTCCTCCGTGGAGGCGAGCAGGTCGGAGCTCGTGGTATCCAGCAAGTCGACCGTCTGGGCTTTTTTGGAGCTCATCCGCGACGGTGTACGGAAACTACTACCAGTGGACGGGCGAGATATTGATTCTGGACCACTTAAGGTGGTGGAGTTCTTGGGCTTAGACCTGCCACTTGGCGACCCTACCTCATACCTCGGCCTAACACCTGCACTTGGCGACCCTACCTCATACCTCGGCCTAACACCTGCCGTGCTGGCTGGGCGTGGCGTGTTCCTTGAGCTGGCTCGCTCTGCTCGCTCTGCCTCAGGCTGGGGCGCTCTTGAATGGCCCATGCTAGTTGACGGCCGAATGTCACCTTCTGATTGGCCGCAGCTCAGGTCAGGCAAAATTGCATCCGGTCCCGGCAGCGTTGTGGCTTTCCTTGCCGCTGACCGTGGTGGTGCTGGCCGTAGCGTCGGAAAGAGGCTGCGGAATGCACGAGAAGCCGTCAATCCTTGGGATCGTTTCTCCTCTCTGGGGCTCGCAGGGAGAATGCCTAGGCTGCTGAGTCCAAATCACAACAACTTCATAAGACAATCGCACGCATCACTCGTGGTGTATATGTTGTCTGCACAAATGCGGAAGGAGCAGACGAGGCACCGGAAGCAGCTGCACCTTCGGCATATGTCACTGCTCTGCTTCTGGAAACGGGACGATCTTTCGATGCCATCTGCGCAGAAGTTGAGCATGAAAACGGTTGTGGCACAACCCTGGATCTTTCTTGTTTGGATTGGCTTTGTGCTGCGTAGGTCCTGCACATTACCTGGCAGGAGTCTGACTTAAATACTGCCCTCTCCCCTGCAGCCTATCGATCGCTCTATGGCCCACTACACTTGCTGTCGAGGCTACGCTGACCACGCTGCGGGCCAGAACAGCTAGGACGAAGAAGAAAGGGAAAGCAAAACTACACCAGCTGGTGCAAGAAATGCAGCCATGTGGGATTGGCGCTGACAATCATGGACAATCACATTTACACTCCAGTTGGAAACTCCGACCCTGTAGGCACGGGCTTTGTAGCTGCTCGCGACACTCACACTTGGGGGGAGGCTCGCGGCATAAACATGCATGCGTATCTGCACTTGTGCGAATCACTTATGCATGCACATTTCTCGAAAAGTTCAACTTATTGGCATGCGAGAGGCTTCGTCAGCATCGTCATCGTGATGCTCTTTGCTGTCAGACCGATGATCCTCAAATGAAGCATTCGAATGCTATTTCTGTCTCTCGCTTCTTGCAATCAGGCATTGGGCAACCTGCCGAGGCAGCAAGCACGCAAAACGCTGTCATGCGCGTCGCGAAGCTATGACTGGGCTTGGTTTGCAAGCGTATCAGCTTGCTAAGAAGATGACGGTCCCTGCGTACCATGTTCTGACTCATCATACAAGATTGGCTCTGCTATGTCTGCTTCATGACGAAGACATTATACATGACTTCTGTCGCGTACAGGATGCGTTCATGCTTGGGCACCTTTTCCCCGGCCGCTCCCAACCCGAGAGCCGTGCAACAAATAACTGGCCCCACCAAAACGACCCTTGGCCACAGCCGCGCCATAAAGACCACCGCCCCAACTGAACCAGGGCTTTAGTGCATAGCCCAACCTTATGATAACTCATGAAACCGAACCACTTGAACCTAGCGCTTCCTTACAAAACCTGAACCTAATCCAATTGCAACCGAACCGGACAGAACGGAAACGCATGCCAATGCCACCTTGCCTAACCCGGCGAAGAACTGCCTCCGAACTTGATGTGACGTCACTATATCTGAGCCGCACTGCATTGAAGCTAAAGTAAACGTGACCTGACCTGCCCCATTCCAAATCCAATGCTTATCTCGGTTTGTTGGTAATGAACGAAACTGTACCCGTACCTGACCCGATATAACCCACCTAAAGCTAAATCAAGTTAACCTACCGGACCTTCCCCACACGTACTTCTGCATTAGCCGAACCAAGCCTATATACTCGGACTGAGCCTAGGCTGGTAGCTTACAGAAACCAAACCCTTGCTTACCCAACGCAACCTAAGCCGGCCTAAAACCAGCGAGCGGGAACTATCATTTGTTGACTGAACCTAGCTTGCGACCAGCCTGATTTCGACTGTACAAAGTGTACAGTAGATTCTTTGATCCCCGTGCCTCCTCTTTGCTGGCTTGGTCGTCGCGGCCGCCGTAGCGTCGGTCACCTACATATACACCGCACCACTGAGGCTCTCGGCTAAAACGGGCGGAGAATCGATGAGAACTTTTCGCAAGTCACGATCACTTAAGACTTGGGATTAGCTTCTTATGGACATTGTTTGTTTTGTTTTGCAGGGTGTGGGGGAGTAGTTTTGTGTCAAGCTGTTGGAGAATTCCAACTTGCACGGCCCTACCTTCTGGTTTCCCCCAAGCTATATTCGATAATTTCAATTTGCAGGATCCCTCCATGACTCTATGTGCTGAGCAATTATTAGAGAACTCGCATTTGCCGGTGCGGGCTTGCCCAAAAAACAGCTAGGGACAAGAATGGACTAAATAGGCTTGATGCGTTAGACATGTTTTAAGCTGGTGTTAAAGACATATTCTCGCATAACATCGCATAACATCAGAAATTCATCGTTGTAGGACGACTTGTCGTGTTTTGTCGTGGCTTGGCAAGGCGAGCTTGCAAACAAACGAACCCTACAACTTGCAATTCCACAACACCAGCAGCTTGCCGGAAAACAGGTGGAAAACAGGACGCTCTTTCCTTCTGTCCTCGATGCTCTGCGCTCCTGGCTTGTTCCATTCTCCAGCCTCTGAGCCCTGCTTTGCCCACCTTCTCCGTCCTTCCTTCCTTCCTTCTTTCCGTGATCCCCACCAGTAATGCAAGACTCGATGGGGAGAAACTTTGCAGTAACCCTTTCCTTGACCTGCTGCAACCGATACAGCAAGCTGACAGCAGCACTGTGGTCTTGGAGCGCACATCGGTGAAACCAAGCAGAATAAGCACGAGGACAAACACAAGTCTCCTTGTCAGACTCCTAACTCGGACTGGGATGATATAACCACAACACTAGCAGCACTAGCAATACTCACACTTGATTTTTGCGCTCCACATGCGTCTGCCCGAACCCGGTGTTGTGTTGGCGTGAGGTAGGAAGCCTGTTTTTGTTGGGGATGTGGATGAATGCATTTGCCACTCAACGAGATGCCACTCACCAGGGTTTGAATACTGAATACTTTAACTACTTTGAGGCTTCAGCCCTGCACTGCTGCACATCCGGCGGCGAATAGCCAATCCACAGAGAGGCCTAATATCGGAGAGCCAAGCATTGACAGATGTCGGCGCAGCTGGTGCCGTCTTCCCGACTCCGGCCACAGATCCAAAGTGCTGACCTCAGTCGAGTCGGAAAAGCCAAACACGAAAAGTCCGTTTCACAGAGTGCAATGCCGCGCTGTCACGTGCAGCTTCTTGAAACCGCGAGAATGCATCCCTCATTGACATGTCCTTGGTACACTATCGTACCGTTTTAACGCACTGCAAGATTACTTATCAACCGAGACTCACTATGACTGGTAGAACGCCTCTCGGCCTACAAATATGCAGCGATTGCAGCGAAGGGCCGGCCCTTGAGGCGTCTCGACAGGAGCTGCCACGCTTGTGAAGCGGGTCACGGACCTCTTTCCGTACCTGATCTAGATCTGCGACACTGGATCTGAAAGGACTCTTGGGGATTGGACCGATCATCGCCGTACTCCGAGGCCGAACACAGTAGGTTTGCGCCAAGAAGCTTGGGGAAGCATCTCCGCAAAAAGTACAAATGTTCCAGATGGAAGGACATGGTAGTGACAAGAAATCCAACTCCAGCCTTCACTCAGCCTCTTTGCATCCGGGCAAATCCGAATTCTCCGTCTTAAGGCGGCTTAGGCTGCTAGCATTGCAGCCTTCCTTCTTGCAACCTCGAAACCTCATACCTAACCGACACGAGGACCCGAACAGAACGGACTATCATTCAAATGCAGCCATGGAATATAACCAAAAGGACCCAACGGACTTCAGCCGAGGAGCAGTGGCTCCTCACTGCGCCCTTCAAATCCAAGTGGAAAGCTTCCCCGAACCAGCGCCCGGTATCGCTTCTTTACGAGTCCCTCGGGCTTTGCGCGAGTGTACATTCGAAAGTGCTCGGGCTTTGGACATCTCAGGGAAGAGAGATTGTTAGCTTTGATTTCCTGCGGCTGTCGGCACTCAGAAAACGTATATACCAGCCCTAATTCAATGCCATCTTCGTTCAGACAGCAGCGAGCCTGACTGCTTCGGACTGCTACGCTTCTCACCTCTCGGCAGTTGTACTACGGTGATGCCGTGCACATCAGCCTCTCCGTTCAGCTTGAAGCCAAACGCGATACAACCCCATCGACAATGAAAGGCTTGATACGCTTCTGGAAATCGCGCACGACCTAAACAGAACAACTCCACGTGCCGGCCGCCCCCGTCCTCCGCAAACGTCGCGCTGAGGATGCGGAGAGCACTGCGGGTTTTCCTGAGCTTTACCCAGGCATAGTTGTAGATTGCACACACCTTCGCACCCAGGATGGATTGTGCCAGTGCGACTGTTTCACCCTAGGCTGAGACCCTGTGTCGTTGTTTATGGAGTTAATGTCTTACGCACATACATACGTACACACATACATACATACGTACATTTTAGCAGTCGAGCTCGAGGTCAGGCGAGGCTTCAAACATACATACATACATGCATACATGCATACGTACATACATACATACATACATGCATACGTACATACGTACTTGCATGCATGCATAACATTACGTTACCTTACATTACATTACAGTACATGCTATGAGTACATCACATCACATCACATCACATACACACATACACACATACGTACATACATACATACATACATACATGCATACATACATAACATTGCCTACCTTACAGCACATTACAGCACATGACATGACATGAGATGACATGACATTACATCAGATCACATCAGTACATACACACACATACATACATACATACATACATACATACATACATACATACATACACACGCGCGCACACAAACATGCATACATGCCTGCATGAATGCATCCATACATAACATAGTATAGCATAGCCACAGCATAGACAGAGGTGTAGACATAAACATGACGTAAACATGGCATAGACAGAACAGAATATAACATAGACATGAGCAAAGACATAAATATTGTAATATGGCATAGCCATAGCCAAACATAACACAACATGACATGACAACACAACATAAATAAAGATACATAAATAGAGAGAGAGAGAGAGAGACAGCGCAACATAACATAATATGTTTTCTTATATTAACCATTAAGCACGCGTGCATACATACAATACATACATACATACATACATACATACATACATACATACATACATACATACACACGCACATACATACATACATACATACATACATACATACATACATACATACATACTTACATGTCATACATACATACATACATTACAGAACAAACACACGTACACACATAATTACATACATATAG
>CAJNDV010004102.1:26142-39044 GCA_905221635.1 Symbiodinium sp. CCMP2456 | reverse complement strand
AACAAGAGTCAAGAGCATTGGCAGCAGCGACGGCAACAGCGGCAGCAGTGCGAGTATTCTGTATAAACCATAACCATCAGCAGCAGCAGCAGCAGCAGCAACAACAACAACAACAACAACAACAACAACACAAGCACCAGCGCAGCAGCAGCCGCCGAAGCCCACAGCACTACAGCCGCGAGGACGACGACGACGACGACAAGAACAAGAACGATGCTGATGGTAGCCGCAAGGCAAGGAACACAAAACACACACACACACACACAAATTTGGTGCTACACTAGCTACGAGTACTGCGGCAAAATGTGACCTGCAAGCAGGTCGCAGGTAATAGCATCTGATAGCATCTAGGAATATACAAGAATCGAAAAGTGTGGAAGTGGGCGACAAAAACAGAACCGGCACAGTGATCCCAACATGTGGCGCATGGAAGTTAACAACGACAGCCGCGCAAATAAGGGCGACGAAGTCTGAAAAGATCTAAACACCATGACAACAGTTGCGATTGACCGAAAGGTTTAAAAGGTCCGGATGTGCAGCTTGCACCGGCATCCATGGACATGCATGAGTGTCTGCTCTCGATGAGGGCAAGGCACCATGAGAAGGAACAACATCAACGATCATCACATCCATCATCATCGCCGCCACCAGCATCAGCATCTAGAGCTGCCGTTGTGTGGCAATGAAGAGGAGCGGTACAGAGGCCAAATAGGCTGCGATGGATATGGGCGATCACAACACTGACAAAAGGTTCTTTACATGTCTGTGTCCGGCCTTGCAAGGCTTGGCAAATTACCAGGGCGAATCCCAGCTTGAGGAGGCACAGCAGCACCTCTGAAGGAAAGCTCATGCACGTAGTTTTCAGCTCCAATACGGAATCATCCCTAGGCCCTAGGGCTCCTTTTCAAGGCTAAGCCTCTAGGTGCTGAACCAAACCTGGTGTCGTGTCACGTGCGGCTTAAGCTTCAAGGAATGATGTTCGAGCTGCGCTTAGCGTGCTTGCGTGCTGGGATGCTGGACCTTTGGTTCCCTGCCTGGTTGCATGCAGTCGGATGCAGTGCAGACTCCAGGTGATACGTTCTCAAGGATGGGTTCAAAGCTTCCTGTTTCCTTGTGGTTTGTTGCTATCTTGATTGAGGCACACTTCTGAACGACCGAACCTGTCCTGCTGCCAAGGCAAATTCCTGCAGATGCTGGCTAGGGGCCATGGACCAGAAAAGCGCTCCCATGCTAGCCACACAAGTTCCAACCAGAAGCCGGAGTTGCCGGAACATATTTACCTGAGCCGAGTATGTGGATCGGCGTATGCAGCAGCAAGCAAGAGAACATGTCGAGAGAAACATGTGCATCCCACCAGAGCCCAGAAGCCCAGTTGGGAGCGGCACTTAGGAAGGGTTTCATCTTGAAGCAAGTGCACAAAATACCCCCCGATAGAGTTATTCCTGTTATCTTGTCGTGATTCTCCATGTCTATTTGCCTTAGTTGTCAACACCACGGCTTTTCATAACATGACCGAGCACCCCATCAAAAACAGCACTGCTGCTGTCGCTATCCATCATCGCGGTAGCATTATCTGTAGAAGCCCTGGTCCTATCGGCCCTCTAAACAGGTAGAGGCCGATCCAAGCTGCCGTCTTGACAATGCGCAGCGTCCGCACAATCCGTATCAGCTTCAGCACACGGATGCTGCTGGCACTTTCCTAGACTGTCGGGGCTCTTTGCTGGAAGAATGCGACGCAGCTGGTTGGTACTCCTTCGCGCAGTAGAACGACAGGCAAACCATGCTGAAATGAGCCACGACACGCTGTCTCCACCGATAAACAACCTGCAATCACTACTGGGTCGTTTTTGCGTGCTTTGTGGAAGCTACTCTAACCTGAGGGTTCTTCCTGCAATGCGAGGTGTTGATCCTGCTCTACTTCAGTCAATCAACTGAAAACTATGTCGCATGCGACGGCAACGGTCAAGCAACAGCATGACGAATTCTGCGGAGGGTGTGCTCGATAACACTATTATCTGAGCGATTTCGGGTAAAAGCATGCACATGCGCATGCGTCATGCTCCAGTTCGGCGCAGGTGCGGGGTTTTGGCATATTTCGAACAACACTGGCTACCAGCACAATATCTGCTTGCGGCTCAGGGGCGAGGGTAATATGATCAACTCGAAGGCATGCACCATCACGAGCAGAGCGTCGAAGATGTTCATGAACATCACCTGATAAGGAATGCCTCTCTTCTGCTCTGTGTCTGTCTGGGAACCCCTGACTATGCAGAGGTTGACGGTGCCCGTGATTTCCCTGACCTTGGTCTCGCACTCCTTAACCTGGGGAGCTGCGGTCCTCTCGCGCTGTGCGGACAGTCTGATTGGAGGGGCCCAAGGACACGGGAGAGGTGAGCTGGAGTGATCTGGATGAAGAAAACCCACGCCCTCTTGAGGTCTTCTGGGCAAAGGCGGCCGCTGGGCCCGGCCTCGGTCCCAGCTTCTCGCTACTTGAGGGGGCTCTAGTCTCTACTGCGTCCAGCGCACGTCGGCGTCAAACTTCCAGGGCTTGTCCCCCGCTGCACAGAAAACTTCCGGTGATATTTCCCCGTTACAAATTTAACTCCTCAAGGCCTCTCCCGCCTGCATCCCGAACCAACCCGAACCTGAGTCTCTCTCTCTCTCTCTCTCCCTCTCTTTCTTTCATTGGGCGTAGGGGACGAGTAAAGTCTCTCTCTCTCTCTCTCTGTGATTCTGTTATTGGGCTGCCGCTGCCACGATTCGAAGGCACGCGACCAGTTGGACTCTGCGGAAAGGCTGCAACAGACTACCCACAGCACACCCACATGCACACGCAGCCAGCTTGGATCTGCAGCTGGCGTCATCTCGTGCATTCGTTCAGGCTCCCGTGGCTTGGCTTGGCGGGATAGGCTGACCATCCCCGAACTGCAATCGTATATTGCAGAAGTCGTGTTGCTTTTGCACTAGTATATTGCAGAAGTCGTGTTGCTTTTGCACTAGGTTTACACGCTGCTTTCGGGACGCGAGACTCCTTCAATCACTGCATATCACTGTGCAGGGCTAGATTGCGAGCTGCGTCACTCCCTCAATGGGATCGTAATACCACTCCTTGCGCAGAATGATGACGCGAGCCAGAACATCAAGGATATAAATGATGAAGAACAGAATGTCTGCGACCTTACAGGGCTGCCGAAATTATGCTGGTATTTTTGCTGCTGCTACCTTGCTAATTTATGTTGGACAGTAGATCAACCGGTGGTCAACGTCAGGCTTCGCCGCGATGCGGCGGAATAGCTCAGGACTCGGTGGCTGTGTCGAAACACATCTCAAACGGATTTTCTCCCCAAGCAACACGGCAATCCCAGAAGTTTCCCAGTTGAGCTGCCGGCTACCCTGCCTCGAAAACAGATTCAGGGATGGCTGGCAGAGACGCAGATAGCTGTAGCTCATAGTCCGCCCTGTCTCCAGCCAACTGCGCCATCGTGATCATGAAGCCGAGGTTAATAACCTGAGATGCACGAGACAATCATTTGCACTACCTACTACTGACCCACTGGCGAAAACCGAGGAACCACCACGAGACCCATGTAGGCATCCAAAGAATTCTTGATGAAGGCCTTGGCGGGAGGATCCTTCTCCGTCAAGTCGTCGTTCATGGCACGTGCCAAAGCCTTCGACCGCTTCCCATAGCTCCCCGACACCGAGGCGTTGCTGGGGCTGGCAGCAGGCGGCGTAGCTTCTGACTTCAAACCTTCATATGCATCACTTATATCACTGAGCCCAGTCACCCGAACTTCCCGGACTTGGGCCAAGCTTGAACTCTGCATGTCATCCGAAGCCATCGGAGCGGCGACGGAAAAGTCTGTCCTTCGCTCACGATCATCCGAAGCCATCGGAGCGGCGACGGATAAGTCTGTCCTTCGCTCACGAAACGGTTGCCCGATATCAGGCCGGGCGATGGACAGAAGCAGATCCCGGATGGCGGTTTCCTGCTCTTGAAACTTCCGGTCGAGCACACCGAGAAACCACAGCTGCTCCTCCTCTTGGATACCACTCTTCACCATGTTGAGTCTGCTCTCCGGCAGGCCTAAAGTGGCCGGCGCAGCATTCAAGCTCGATTGGAGAGCTGTGGACCCTACACTGCCTACACGCTACAAATTGCCATACTTTTCTAGCTCGTAAATCCATGACGAACCTCTTTTATACAAATTATGCTTCTTCGAGATGCTCCGAGCCTGAGAACCTATCAAAAAAAAACAGCGGGAGTACAACATGCAGCGGCATGCAACACATTCCTACACACTGACAATCTCTTCCTTTCTGCGCAGAGGAGGGCCTACCCCTCGCGAGTGCGCACCAGGAGGAAGGTGACCAGACACTCCCGTCTTTCTTGCTTGCTTGCTTGCGAAACTTGTGGGGTTCAAGGCATTCAAGGCTTATCCCCCATGCAAAAGCAAAGCTTCGGCAGGGCTTTTCATTGTGGTCATCACCCCAGTATGTCACCATTGCTTCACAGCCCCATTCGCTCGCTTGCAAAGTGGTTCAATGTGGTATAACATGATCGCAGGATCATTTTGCGGCTTCTCCTTGCCCAGAGGTTCGGAATTAGCAACTGGTTTGCCCGAGGACAACATGAGCTCAGGTTCAGGTACGGACGCGACAAGCATCGCACCTCTGCGAAAATTTTCCAAAATCTGGAAGCGGCTGCTTTCAGTCTTCAAGCGGTTCCAGCCATTTTCAAGCACCGACGGCAGGGGGCCTTGAAATTTCGAGTCACGCGTCTGCACAATACTGATGGCCAAACCTGGCCTGCTTTCGCTGAATGTCCGCTGGGACGAAAGCTTGGTCCACACACAGATGATGCGGTGGGGTCACATTTCCGAGTCTACTTGCCGGCCACTTCGTACCCCACATATATATATATATATATATGTGTGTGTGTGTGTGTGTGTATGTGTGTGTGTGCACGCACATCTAGTAGTCATACATTGCAGAATTTGTATAGTGTATGTGCGTCCAGTCCTAAACCTTGCCTGCTACCTTTGTCGCTGTTGGCTAGACCGCAAAGTAGTTAAGCACACTGCCGTCTTTTAAATGCCGTCGCAGGCGAGACTGCTCATGTTACGAACGTCCGACGTTGGCTTGGCCAAAAGTCGATCAATGCTGCCTCTCCTACAGAGATGCGCACAAAACTCACTACCCATCAGCGGCCGCCGTCGGTCTTGCTGCCACTCTTTCTGGTCAGGCCTACTAGGGTCGGTAGCAGTGCTTTCCTCGGCTCATCAAGTGAGTGGGGTTAACAGCTGAGAGTTGTTGGGACACAACCAAAAAATCGTGCAAATGGATAATCGTACTGATTCCGAAACATGTAGCTCTGCAGGAACACTTGCGCAGAACAAATGGCGGACTCCGCTACCACTACTCCGGCAAAGACGACGACGATAACTACAAACTACTACCGACGAAAAGTACCACTTCTGCTTTTGTCTCTAGTAAAAACTTTATTTCTAGTAATAGTGGTGGTAGTGGCAGTGGTAGTGGCAGTGGTAGTCGCAGTAGTAGTAGTAGTAGTAGTAGTAGTAGTAGTAGTAGTAGTAGTACTAGTACTAGTACTAGTACTACTAGTAGTAGTAGTAGTAGTAGTAGTAGTAGGAGCAGAAGTAGTAGCAATAGTAGCAGCAGCAGTAGTAGTTGTAGTAGTAGTAGTAGTAGTAGTAGTTGTAGTTGTTGTTGTTGTTGTAGCAGCAGCAGCAGCAGCAGGAGTAGTAGTAGTAGTAGTAGTAGTAGTAGTAGTAGCAGCTAGGGTACTGTACTAGTACCAGCCAAGGTTCAGCTCTATGCGAATGTCCTGGCACTCTTTTAGCACCTTGGCGCTCTCGCGCTGTAGGACCTCGATGAAGCGAGCTCAAAACATCAGAACATGCGGTCTGTGAGCCTGCCATCTCAGGCAACCCGAAGCCACTATCTCAAGGAGGGCAGCACAATTCAAGATCCTTGGGGGGATCAGAAGCACTGAAAAGACACAGGTTCGTGCGACCGTTGCTTTTGGAGCCTCAGGCCTCCAAACCGACACGTAGTCGAAAATTTGGGGTGGAATTGGCACCGATGTCGGGGTGCTGTTGCTGCCTGCCTTGCCTTCTCACTCTTGCGAAATCTTGACTCACAGTCTTAATTTGGCACTGCCGCATCGTACGAACAAAGCAAGCGACTCCCTATCCGTGCCAATTGCGTTCTCCCTCTCGGGCACAGTCGGGGATGTTTGGTTTAATTTGTACCCATACGCTTCGCTGACTGAGTCACACTGCACGGAAACTGCGAACAGCATACTTGGTCTACGTGAATTAGGCTTCATGCACCCATGATGACCTGATGTCTGAATTGGATGTCCGAGGAACAACCATGTCAAGAGCACGAGCATGCCCCTTGATTTGGTTCAAGCCCTGGCAAAACTCCGCGATGGTGATTTTCCCGTCGCCATCATCCAGGATCT
Source organism: Symbiodinium sp. CCMP2456 (assembly GCA_905221635.1). Classification (NCBI taxonomy): domain Eukaryota; class Dinophyceae; order Suessiales; family Symbiodiniaceae; genus Symbiodinium; species Symbiodinium sp. CCMP2456. The sequence continues at coordinate 32,554 of CAJNDV010004102.1, read as the reverse complement.
CGAACAAAGGGCGACAATCCGACACTTTTAGATCCAGGATGGCCAGGTATCGCTGAACACTTGGGAGGCTCAGTGCCCGGATGAACTCTTCTGCAGAGAGCCAATCGTTACCATCGTCGTCAACGGCGCGAAAAAGGTCTTCCAACTTTTCCTGGTAATTCTTGGCAGCGCGCCGATTTTCTTCTATCTGCATGTCAGCGTCGTTGGCAGCACTTGCCAGCGTCTCCTTGCACGACATGCTGTGACGCACGCGAGCACGAGGGATCTAAACAGCTCAAACTGATATGGACGAAACGCATTTCTCAACACCCTGGCCTTGAGAAAGAGGGCCGTCACTACTCGTATCACAGCAAAAACCACCAGAGTAATGTATCCCAAGAATGGGATGCAATACCAAGGGCTGACTTTGTCAACGACCGGCCGCACTCTCGTAGGCCAGCTTCCGGCATGTGTCACCTCGAACATGGTGTAGAGAGCCTTCAGGAAACTGCCGTACAACCAATTCATCTCCAGGCGGGTGTCCATATCATTGCTTTCATCTAGAATGTAGCTTTGGAGTGCCTGGCAGATAATGAGTGAAAATCCGAGCTTGATGAGGAAGAGCATGACCATGGACCAGAAAAGGGCTCCGATGCTGGCCACGCATGTCGTCACCAATAGGCGAAGCTGCCGAAACAGTGCAACCTGAGGCGTAACACCCCGAAGTCACATTAAAATGGACATGGAGACCGGGCTGAAAGCTCGTCACGGCACCTCTGCACGGCGACTCAAAGGCATGTAAGAAATCTAAACCTCGGGAAAGGCCCAAACCATCCCAACCTGTTTGTAGCACCGGCAAGCAACCCGACGATTCCTACTGAAGAACGATTCCTACTGAAAGAGTGAATGACTCCATCAGCTTGCCAATTTGACCAAGCCACCGTCTTCACGATGCGGAGCGTCCGCACAATTCCTGCAGCTTCAACTCTGGTATATCTGACAACGCTCGAGTATCAAGGCCTGAAAGCAAAATCCCACGATGCTCCAAGATCTAGTTGGCAAAGCCTGACGAAGCTGATTCCAAGAGTCGTAGCAATTTAATGGCCCGGACGGTGCTTGCGCGCTGATCTGAGTCTCCGGAGAAAAGCCTGAGACTTGGTTATGATTGGATTGTCGGCACTCACAACTTCAACGAATCCGCCTAGGGTGTCGTAAGGTTTTGGACTCATGGCCTCTTCTTGCCTAGCTGGACCTGAACCACACGACGGATTCAGGAGAGGAGCAAAAGGAGCAAGATGCCAAGCACGACTGCAACCCTGTGGGCGGAGAGATACTTTTTATACTGCAGGACTCCTCCCATGAGCACAAGAACCGACAATGCAAGTTCAGCGCTTTGGGATGCTTTATTCCACACTTTGGCCCTGGCTCTTGCAGTACTCGGATGAGCCATGACTGGGAAGGCAATTCTGCAAACGAACTTCACCTCGGCGTACCGGAGCGGTCAGAGGCTCCCTCCTTGCCCTCCACTTCTACCTTCTTTCCCCTCCTCCTTTTTCTCCCCTCCCCACCCCCCCCTTACGAAACAAAAAGATTGGATTTGACCGTGGGGAATTCGAGAAGCCGGCAGATGCTTCCCCATCCCTACACCCGGCCTTTTCCCCCACCGTCTCCCTTCGTCGTCTTACTGCACCTGCGACGGGGCCATACGGGGCCGAGGCAGACGATGCGAAGCGTTTACAATAAGACTTGTTCAGAAGGAAAAACGCGGAGGATCTGCCGACAGCACGCACTGCCACCGGCCAAGAAGATCCCAGGCTCGGAAGGACATGTAACAACCAAGCTACAGATTCTCGTAAATCGTAACATTCATTTGCCGGCTTCCCTGAACCCCCCATGCGAGTGGGTCGGGTTTCGGGGTCATTGAAGGAATGCTTTGCGTGCTGAGATGGGGACACAGGGAGGAGCAGGAGCTCGAAGCCGTGCACCAAGACCAGGATCGCATCAAACATGTTCATGTACATGATACCCTCGACCTCGTCGAAATACCACTCTTTGCGCAACACGAGCATGCGAACAAGTACGTCGATCAGGTACACGGCGAAGAAGATACCCTCAATGATGTCAAATGCGGGTGCCACGGTGACGATTTCAGGTGGAGCCAAGCCGAGGCTCACCTGAGTATACTACCCATTATTAAATTAAGGGGCCCTATTATAGTGCCCTATCGTAGCCTTAAAGGGGACTCTATTATAGTACCCTCTAGTACCCTATATAAAAAGGTATAACGCAAAGTGTTCGTCGAGCGGATAGTCAACGACAGCAGCCGCAATGGCATTAGGTGAGATTACAGTACATTCACACGCGCCTTAGTACAACAAGAGAATGCCTCCCTATCACTACATACATACACACACAATACATAGGGCCCGCCTGTCAAGGCTGGGAGGGGTAACCAACTACAAGCTACCCAAAGCACTCCAAAACAACTATTATTGTTATACTATACGCTTGTATAGTATCGCCTGATAACGTATAGTGTCGCATCGCAACGTTCAGTATAGCACAGTACGTATCATATCGTATAATATCGTATTGTATGCCGTATAGTATCGTATAGCAGCGCATGATACCGCATTGTCTCGTGTCGTTGTGTGCTGTTTGCGAAGGTGAAGGACCGTTGTGGAAACTATCCTTTAGCATCTTCTTGAGATCGGCCTCATCCGTAGCTGAGGCGGCGAACTTAGCGACGGCATCAATACCGTTGCTGTGTAGCTTTTGTTAAGTATCGTATCGCTTTGTAATGTATTGTATAGTAAACCATACTATACCATATTCTATTGCATTATACTATATTGCAATTAAATGTGCTACATTAATTGTGTTAGATCTGGAGAATTCCAGACCCTGGGTATTTTCGGGCTCATGTAAACTTTGTCTTAGAAAGATATGTGACAGGGAGATATATTAGAACAATCAGTGTAAAACAAAAACAGGCATGTGTTGCAACGCGCTCTGCGGATTTTCTATACTTATACTCTGCTGTTGGAAGAGTCGCATCTGCTTCATGACCTGTGATTTGCGCCACGGCAGCCATCATGCCCAGGTTCACTAGCACGACGATGCCAAGGTACCCATCCTGGTCGGTTTTGGAAAATAGAACCGGTACGAACAGAAACCTTGAAGCAACAAGTGTACCACTACATCTGCTACAGTTTTTCTTTTACTCAATAGCCAAAATTTGGCTTGTGCTCTTTGCCCGGGAGCGGGACTTCTCAGTGGGAAGAACACGGGAAACTCTTCGTTTTTAGATTGACCAGAGCTTCGGCTTTCCGACTGTTGGTGGGCTAAACCGAGCCCCAACATCAACGACCGCCAAAGCCTCACGAGGCCGCAAGTCAACTGCAGCTGAGCCTCCAAGGGGCCCTTCACAAATTTCTTCAAGGCTGACACCTCTTCTGCTTGCATTTCGCGCATCGTAGCCTTGCCCAGGCCTCAGAAAGGAGTTGTCTGTGTCATGTCGAGGGTCGGGGGCTCCTAAAGCCATGGTGGGGTCCTTCGGACTATCGCCAAGTTCAGCCTCGCGACTCTTGGTCTTCTTCGTCGCTCGTCGCTGTAGTTCTTGAGACTCGGTGGGCTGCAAGTCTTGTGACTCGGTGGAGTCCTCGACAGCGATCAGCGCGCAGCCATGTCTTCCATGCACTGGCAGTCACTAGCAGCACTAGCAAAAGACACGCACCGCAAGCCCAGACACTAATCAACCAGAACCTGGGCGTCGTGCATGGGCAGGACTCAACGCTACTCCAGAGTCCTTCGAAGGCCTTCAGGAGAGGTCCGAATATGTCCGAATCGTGCCTAGACGAAATAGCCCCTATAGGCCTTATAGTGGACCATCACCTCGGAAGGCTTACTTCAGCAGCCAGTCTCCGATAGACAGACAGCTTCTCATAGGTCAGATTCACCAACAGCTTTCAAGACAAGACACATCGAGACGCACGGATCGTACCACAAACACGCACGCAAGTTCACAGGTTCAGACGAGTTGGGGTAGAGTTACCACAGCAGCGATGTACATGCTTCTGTCTGCCGCAGGGGAACTGTCCCTAGATTCGAGCTTGCAAAAGACCCTGAAGAATTCGTCCTGTGTGTGGTTGACGCTCACAAAGCCGTCACTTTGGGGGCTAGGTGGTGCTTCGCTGGCAGCCGCTGGAGGACTACCATTCCTGAGTTTCGGCCGAACACTCAATGACTCGATGGCAGCTTGCAGGTTGTAGAACGGTTTTGTAGAGTCTGGCTTACTGTCTACGAGTGAGTCATGTGTTGAATCACGCCATCTTTAGCTGCATAAGTCTGGCAGGACATCCACGAGACACGGGTTCGGATTAATGCTGATGTTTTCGAATCTTGGTCGCTCTGTATCATGGAGCGGAGACCGAAGGTTGACGAAAGTGCGTACCTTTGGCGAGAAAACTGATGGCTTCTCCCGCCGAGGACATCGACCAAGTCTAAGGAACCCTCATACATGCGCTGCAGTGCGTCCGTGCTATATACATACAACCCGTCTAAGCGGCTGACATCCCTCAGCCCTGAATCACGATCATACCCTACACGACATGAAATGCCGGACTGTAGCCCAAACCCATCGGAAAAAACGAGGTTCAACGCACCACCTGCATCTCCAGCTGTAAGCGCATCGTAGAAGGGCTTGGCTGGAAAATGCTGATGGCTCTCCAACCTTATCTGCCCAAAAAACAATAGGTAGGTGTACGTACGCGCAGGCACGTGCGCGCCCCTGTGTGCGAGAAGCGGGTGCATGGGGGTCGGTGCGTGAGCATGCTGCACTTTGTGCGCGCATACCCTTCTCCCTAGCAGGTCCTCATCCCGAAAATGCAAGTGCTGCTTCAAATCAGTAGAGAAGCAATGCGCGGATAATTGCCTCTTGCTGTCGAAACTTGATGTCTAGCGCAGTCAGAAACCACTGCTGCTCATCAGACCATTCCGTCTTCTCGCTTGCCACAGGGCGTGGCATGCCGACGCTCCGGGCTCCGGGCGAGGCTTCGCTGAAGCCCTTGCTCCCTGGATTTCAAAACCAAGTTCGGTCTTTGACAGGGCACCCTGCCGTCCTGGGAAGCTTGAGCCTGAAAAATACTTATCCTCTCCGAGTCAAAAGCGACAGGTCTAAACGTTCTCGGCACTCGCGCGTGTCTGCCGAGTATCTCTATAACAGTGTGCCCATTTGCTCAACGATCTGTGCTTGTCGACGGGCAACAACAAGACCACAGGCTACCTTTTTGGGTTTGCGAATGCGTGACTGCAAGATCCTACGTATCCTGCCAGGTGAAACATACCAGATCATAGCTGGTGTGTGTGTGTGTGGTCATGACATGTCATGCCGTGAAAAGCGTTTCTGACTCTCCGGAAGCTGCGCTGAGGCCAGAGGCCACACTGCGGAGCATCCTCGGTAAAGTTCTTTGGATGCGGTCAATGTCTTTCCGAATATGATGGCACTCTGCTAAGAGCTTTGCATTCTCCCGCTGCAAGATTACAATGTCCACCGCGCGAGCTTGGCCCTTGATTTGAGAGAGGCCCTTCACAAACTCGGCGATGGTTATAAGCCCATCTCCATCATCCAAGATGTCAAACAACGGCCTGCAGTCTTGAATGCTCATGTCCAAGGTCCTCAAATAGTGCTGCACACTAGGAAGGCTCATTGTCTCCACGAACTCCTCCCTTGAAAGGTTGCCATCACCGTCATCATCGGCCAAGCGGAACAGTTCTTGGAGCTTGTAGTGATAGTCCTGAGCCGTGCGTCGAGCATCCTCCATTACCATATCAGCATCATTCGCTGCACTGGTCAGAGTCTCCTTCAAGAAAAGGGCGGTTACGATCTTTATCACTGCGAAGACAACGAAAGTTACATAGGCGAGGAAAGGAACCGAGTACCATGCATCGACTTTTTCGATGACAGGCCTCACGCGAACAGGCCATGAGCCTGAAAACGTGATTTCGAACATTGTATATAGCGCCTTGGCAAAGCTTCCGTAATACGAATGCATTTCCATGCGTGTTTCAAAGTCTGCCTGCGTGTCCAGAATGAAAAGTTGTAGAGCCTGGCAGATGGCCAAGGCAAAGCCAATCTGCAGCACGATTAAAAGGACCATGGACCAGAACAACGCCCCGATGCTGGCGAAGCAAGTTCCAACCAGAATGCGCAACTGACGGAAAAGAGACACCTCCAGGATCCGCAATCAAACGTGAGGTGACATGGACTTTACACAGGCTATACAGGTATTCGGAGCGTTTGACAACTGAATCGTTCCAAGGTTTCCAGACAAAGGGAGTGTCATGACAAGAACGACATGGATGTGGCTATGGTGTCTCATCAAGTCTCTCGGACGACTACCACTACAACTACTACTGCTACCACTACCACTAC
>CAJNDV010004102.1:9889-25943 GCA_905221635.1 Symbiodinium sp. CCMP2456 | reverse complement strand
CTGCTACTCCTACTCCTACTACTCGTAGTGCGTGAGGGTTTGTTGTTGATGTTCTCGTTGTTGGCTCACCTCACCGAGCTTTGTGTTTTAGTATAACGCCCACTGTTGGGTGATGACTGTCGTGTCCTATGCAGGCACCCTCGGTCCACTTTTCCGCACTCTCGCACCAGTAGACGAAGCATTTGTGCAGAGGGGCAACACACGCAATGGCTGTCAACTGGAAAGCTAGATTACGTATGCTAGTCCTTTATTGGAACTTTTGGCCTTTGAGCCAAACGATTGCCGGAGTAAAACATGGTGGTCATCTGTGTGTTAGCCAAAGGCTGCACACACATCCTTCATGGCTCAACTGTATGGTACATAAAATTGTGATGGGCTTCGAGGTCTCTTCGCACCCCCCATGAGTGAAGCTTTGAGCTTTACTCAGCTGTAGGAAGTGAGTCGCGGGACCTGCAAAGGAAAGTACTCAACGGCAATTTGACATTATCCTTGTGTGTGTAGAGCTGCCTAATTAGACACTGTGTGAGAGACATAGCTACGTCGACTGCGACCCCCTGTTTCGGTGAGAAATGGAAGGATGCATTCATCGAACAAAATTCGAAGAAATATGCACGAAATGTGTTGCATTTAGCCATGTCCAACATGTGAAGTGGTCACCGATGCGGTCGGCAATGCGCACATAGAAGATCAGTCATTCCAGCGGTCATTGTAATGGTAATAAGTCCTGACTCCTGTTGTTCATAATGCTTTGTTGTCCGTCCGGAAGATAGCTTGTAGTGAAATGGGCTATGGCAGTAGCATTTCTGGCGCTACCAGCTTGCAGTCTGCTTCGCGTAAGCTCGTTGACGAACTTGGCCTGCATTTGAATGTCCATGTCCACCATAACCGACAGAAGCGTCTGTGTGCAATGTTTGAGGCCCTGCATCATGACTATCCCACCAGGATCGATGCATAACACATTCTGATGAGTGTTGTGGCGCCTAGGTTGCAGCAACGCATACTGTCTGTACCCAGTGTGACCTTGCCGATGATATTCGACAGCAATGCATAGCAACTGGAGTGCATCTGCGGTGCATTGTCACTTCGGTTCTCACGCATGTGGGAAGCAGGATCAAAATGATCCTCCCGATACACAAGTTGAATGGCCCCTCGCATCAATGTAGATATCAACTGATGTGCTCTGAGCTTTCTGAATAGGTAGGTGCCGTCCGGATCCTCCTCGTCATTGAGACTTCTTGCGTGTGCAAGGATTTCTTCTGTGACTCCTCGTGAAAGTCCAGTACTTTCATCGACTTCCGATAGCACCGGTCCCCAATCACCGAGAACGTCGTATCTTTTCCTTTGTTGGAAGAGATGTCTCATGGTTGACAAAGGTATCTCCAGCCATTTCGTGTTACCCTTCCAGTTCTTGCGCATGTAGTTCGTGATGATGTAAGCCATGTAGCGAGTGACGTCGAGCCTTGGATCAACAGCGAATGCCGCTTCAATGTGAACATAGATGGGCACCTGCATGCATGACCTTGCACCTTGCATGAGCCAAGTCTTGCTCCAAGTGAAAAGCAGCATCGTTGATAAATATACTGGCTGACGGGAACTGACCACTTCAGGGGTGTCCTCTTCGTCATCCATCTCCGGTGCTGGCTCTGACATTATCTCGTCGGCTTCCCTTTCTTCGTCTGGTTCAGCAATAGTCTGTCTGTCATCCTCGTCCACGGGATTGGCATTGACTGCTGTTGCTGCTCTTGATTGATCACGTCACTTGGCATCTCCGGAGGAGTCTCCTCTTGACGGACCGCTCTCTGAAATCTTCCGCGAGATAGGCCGCGCCGTTGAACTTCAGCCTGAACCCACCAGGAAATTCGAAAATCACCTCGTGAATGAGCTAGAAGTACGCGAAGGGGACCGCGAGAAGCACGCAGTCCTAAGCTGGGAGGACAAGCCTCCAACCAGACCTCAGCTGGAGCCAAGAGCAGCTGTCAGCACACCCAGGCCAGTTTCTCGCCTGAGCTTCCTGAAGCCCTCCAAGGAGCTTGCAGCTGTTTTCCAGGTTCTTAACCAAGGCGCGTGCAGGCACACCTCCCGTTTGCACGACCCTGCCAACTTCAGTAACACGACGAAGAGCTCTCCGTAGCTGCCGTTCCCGAAGGTCCTGTCCCGGGCCATGTTTAGACCAACCGGACCTGAGAGAAGGCTCAAGACCCCTATCCCTACCAGGTTTCTCTGCCTGCAACTGCAAGAGGCCACCACCTGCCCGGAGGGCAGTCTCAGCTGAGGCACTCCACTGCTGCCAAACTCGTTCAGCGTCCTCAGTGGCAAGCAAAGAGGTCCAGTCCTCGTGTGAGCACGCCGCCCGGGTCGACTCCTTAGCGAAGGTAGCCGGGTTGATGTCCTCAGGTGAAGCGAGCCTAGCGTGAGGGCAGAACTCCCAGGACTGGGGCTCTTCCCTGGGCTTTAGCGCCATAAGGAGTCAATGGGCTCAACACTGTTCACATGACCCCCGCTCGCAAGGACCTGACCCCCAATGCTTTGCATGAAGCTAGCAAACATGCCCCTGAAAAGGAAAGGCATTAAAGCCCGTGCCCAAAAGCCACTGCCTATGCTTGTGCTGTGCCAGGCCCGTAGCAAGTGCCGTCATGGCTTCGTCGCAGACAGGCCCCGGCCGTCGGTAACAACAGGCCACTGTGACAGACAGAGAAGCGCCGAGCAGCTCTCCGACCCACAACTGGCCCCACGTCCCCGAGCAAGAAAAAGTCTCCGAAAGACAGAGCGGCTCCCTTACTAAAACAGCAACTCCACCTCGGCCACCCCCTGGACAGGAGGAGCTCCCAGAGCCCACCTTCGACTGCGCAGTCTTTGGGCCAAGCCAGGAAACTGTCGCTGAGTGACCCGCGTCTCCTGCAAACAGCTTAAGCTCATCTGCTCTGTCAAGAAGAGCATCGAGATGCCTTTGCAGCGAGCTAATGTTCCACATAGCAACACGGAGGCCCTCGTGAGACCTCACAGCAGGCCCCGGGTGCGAGGCCTCCCCCGCTCTGCAAGCCCTCAGGCCTCTGCCCACGATGGACAGATCACAAGCGGCGTGCGTGACAAGTGTCCCTAGTCAAGACACTCTGCGCCGCTTGCTCGCCTGCGTCTTTCCATCCCTAGTCTTCTTGGCCTGCCGGACTTTCCGCAAGGTACGCCTGCAGCCCAACTCTTTAGATGCGCCGACTCGGCACTCTTTCCAGATCTGCTTACGTTTGGCAAGGGGGGGCGGTTTGCCCTTTGCCATCTTGCAGATTGACAGCGGCATCTCTCCTCGTTGGACCTCGATGCCACACAGCTCACATCGATGGACGGCTCTGGTCTTAGGGAGACCGGTTGGGGAGTTCCAAAGTCGGTAGGAGCAAGGCTCGCATTCTATGCAGTGAGCAGTTTTCCAGATCTTCTTAAGAAAATTGGCATGAGTGAGCTGCCATCTCTTATCGAAAACACTGTAAGACCGCCCACGGTTCTGAGGTCTGGAACCTGCTTCAAACCATGGACCTGTTTCAGGTGCTGTTTGCGACGATAGTTCTTGTTGGGTTCATCCTGTTCAAGCGAAAAGGAGCAGCCGGGCCAATCACAACGCCACCAGGGATCAAGTCGGGCCTCAGAGTCTCCAACGGCGAAGAGGCCAGTACTGTTTGGTTTGGGTTTCGTAGAGACCGTGTTGTTGTTACCGCGCTGCCTCGCTCGAACTCCTTCAATCTTGGCCTGGGTCGCCAGAGCCTCTTCTTTCTTGGTTCGCCTACGCTTCGTAGTGGGGCCCTCGTCGTGAAGCCTCGGAACTTTTTCCACGCCGTAAACCTTTGTGAGATGATATCTCCTCGCCTCGTGGTGGCCTCGGACGATCGGATGTCTCATCACTTTGAAGGAGCAGTTCGGTTGGTCGCAAGTCCACCACGGGAGCCAGCCCGTGCCAGCGCCCTGGGACGGGTAGCAGGTTTTGGACGTCGTCTTCCTAACCTTGTCGGACTCCTGGTCATGGTTTGGGCCCTTAGGGACTCGCATTTTTGGTTTCTCCGGTTTCGAACCCTGGCACCTAGGACCTAGGACTTGTGCCAGAAAAACTCGAGCAGAGACCCACCGACGACGGAGCAGTCTGTGTGCCCCCTGAGCGCGGCCTGGGAGGGCCAACCCTGAGCGAAGGCACTGCAGAGTGGACCGAGGACTTGGCGGGCTCACGCCGCCGCTTAGGGACTTTCTGCTGGGCCTTAGCACTTGAAGCAGAGCCTGAGCCAGTGGAAGACTGCCCAGAGGCCTTAGGAACCGGACCCTTCCGCTTGACGATCGAGTGAACTGAAGGAGTGCTGCTACCGGAAGCCCCTGTACGACCGACCAGCGTGTGAAAAGAAGGGGTGCTGTTACCCGAAGCCCCTGTACGACCGACCAGCGTGTGAACTGAGGGGGTGCTCTCACTGACCGCCCTTCTACCTACAAAAGTGTGGACCGATGGCGCGGCCTCAGACCCACAGTCACTTCCTGCGCCTCTCAGAACTGTGTGCCACAGGCCGGGGGCCCCTATGAGGAGCCACAAGATTCAGGACTACATCAAAGGATGGGAAGTCTACAGGATTTTCAACTCGATACGTCCATGCCTTTTGGGCGGAGGAGGCTTTAGGCGGCTGGGCCCGTACAGTCCAAGTGAAATTCTCCTTACGTCTCCGGCGAGAGATGGTCGAGACCTGAGTCCATCCCTCTAGGTTGAGAAGCTGGGTGAGCTCCTCTTCCTGCCAGTCTTTCGGCAGGCCCGATAGCTCCAAGGGGCACGAGCAGTGGCGACAGCGATGAACCCAAGATCGGAGGCTCCACCCTTGCGGCAAACGATGCCTTGAGATCTCTGAGAAACCATCAGGTCAACCCCAGCCTTGTAATCTTCGTCAGATTCCTTGTCGTGGCGAGCAAGCCACGTATGCTCGACATGGACGCCGTCACTTGTTTGCTCAGTGACGAAGATTCCCCTCGCACCACTCTGTCGGATCAGAGCGCGGGCAGAAGCCTCAGGGAGGCGCAGCCAGCCCAACAAGTGGTGGGTGGCCTCGCTTTCCATAATCCTGTTGTTCCCACCGGCCCTCGGTGAGCTGATGACTACGCACACCTGCGGTAAAGGCAAGATCAGCAAGCACATCTTTCACACAGTCTTTCTGCAAATCCTTGTACAAGCACCCATAATGCGAAGGAACCGAAATGCGAACCGTCATGCGTTGCACAGTGGTAATTCGAGACTGAGAAACCACCTTGGGAGGCTGGATCCAGGGACTGTTACTACCGAGGGCCAGGAGCCCGACGTCTTCGATATGAGGCGCGCTCTTTCTACGAGTCAAACGAAATCTGGTGAGGAAGAGCTTCTCAACGTGTTTTGCCGAGCCTCCAGCCACAACAGTAAGGCCACCCTGAACTGCAAAAGCAGACCATGCCGTTTTCAGAATGCCAATGTCCTCAGGAGTGTCAGTGTAGACAACATTGGCCTGACACGGTTGGCCCGTGCGAATGCATTCCAACATCTGTTGCACCGTTCCTAGTCGAACTTCAGCGTTCCACTCGGCAGGAGAAACGGCAACAACCCTGGCGTCTTTACTGGAGTACTGGTCTTTACGAACAAAAGGTGGCTTCAGGGATGAGCGCGATGGAGCATGCGGGTTGTGGGCAGGCGACTCATGCCAACCATCCCAGTACGACTCATAATCACCTTCCTCGGGCCAATCCCCCCAGTGCTGCCACGCGCTCCAGTCCTGCCATCTCGACGACCCCCGGTTTCGCCACTCCGCTCGAGGGGTTTTGTGGGCGGGGGGGCTTTCCGTACTGACAGCAACTCTGCGAACCGGGTTACTGCGGGCAGGGGTAAGGTCAGCCTGTGGTGAGCACATGAGTTGGGCCTTCACTTCTTGCGCCACTTCATCATCTCTGTTAATGCATTCCTTGAGTACAGCAATAAGTTGCTTGGCCAAGGCACCGTCCTGATCAGCTCGAGGCTGGGGCACGGGCTCTGGCTTGTTCGTCCATTGGTCATGAAAGGACGCAAGAGCAGTAGCCAAGTCGCCGCCCGGAGCCTTAGCGTTCTGCGGCTGGCCGGTGCCTCTACGTCGCTTGCTGCCTCCCTGCAGTTCAGACGAAACGTGTCTGAGCCAGGCGGCGTAGTCTTGGCTTTGCGTAGTTCTAAGCTCTGAGCCACGGGAGTGCTGAACTGCAGACCAGAAGCTTGTGGAACGGCCTGTAGTGACCAAGGCCGTGACCAACTGAGGCCCTCTGCGAAAGCCTGGTCTGAGGAGCCGACATCCACGCACTTGCGAAAAACGTCGTCGTTGAACTGTTCGGGCTTTAAGGCCGTAGCGGGTGGGTGGCTCAGGCCACCAAGCCCGCACAATATGCTTGAGTGCCCGCAACCGGAGGGGACCTCGAGTTCTGACCTTTGCCCGTCTGCGCTTTGCAGCGCGTTTTCGTCGTCTGTGGGCAAGCTTCGCTTGCCAAATTTCTCTCGAGTATGGAGCATCCCAAAGAACACCAACAGCCCGAGAGCGAAAAGCCACCCCAGGTGTGAGAGCGCCTGGTCCCCGGAGGAAAGCAAAGACCGTGGGTAAACCCACGAGAAAGGAAACGAAGGACTAGAAGAAAGAAAGCCCTGAAAGACAAGAAACAGGCCACAGGGCCCCAAAGGTAGTATAGGTAGTCAAGGAACCATTGAAGGAGGGAGCTGCCGAGGACCAGGTCGTCCACCCGACACAGAAAATCCCACCCCCACGCAAGACACCCCATCCCCACAAGCCAAAGGAGCATCATGAGCGGGTTGTCGTCGTCAACAGCACGTTGTGAGAATGGGTAAGCCCACACATGCATGCTGTCGTGAAAGAATGGGTAAGCCCACTCTTGTAAAAGACTTGTCAACTGGGAACACTTGCACTTGACAACAGCAGTCATGTAAGACCCCACATGACTAAATTGCCAAGCACCGTAAGCCAGGCTGCAGGGTGGCAGCGCGACGCTTCCATGAATGTCGAATGAGCCGCTGCTGTTGAGCGGCCTCTCGACTCCAGCCAGAGGCGCAAAAGAAGGAACTTCGCGAACGTAAAAGAAGTCCGCACGGGTGCGCTGCCATGGCTGCATTGCTACCCTACCTACTACCGACAATGGCCCATTGGGATGGCCGGTCATCTCTCCCCAACTGGAGCTGGAGAGCTCGAAAGCGCTGGCATGTGGCAGGCTCCACATCCAGCTGAGTAGGCACTAGGCACCAGAACTGAACCCCAAAACGAAAGCTCTGAAACCGACCGAAACCCACTCCAGAAACTCGGGGTTTTCGGGAGGTTGGCTGCCCCCGGCCATTGCGGGTCACGGGAAGCGGACACACAGTGTCCTTCATCTCTTCTTCATTCTTTTTCTTGTTCTTTCCATCATTGTTGTTATCATCACACATCTTAACGGGGTCTCGTGTATTTCTTTTGTCTGACTTCATCTGCACTGCACAGGAGCTTCCAATGCAGCCCGCGGCCCACCACGAGGAGGTAGAAGTACAGAGGCCGCCATCCGCGAGATAGGAACTGAGAGAAACAGTTTGCACATCTGGATAGGCATGATGGAACGGTTTCAAGGCACCACGGACATATTCTGTAACGAAGTTCATGGTCACCAGATGGTCACGACTCGTCCTTGCCTGCGTGTTCGGTAAAGTATGCTTGATGAGAAAGTCTGTGGCCTCCCAGTGGAGCGCATCGTAGCGTCTCCAGTCGACTTCGTTCCACCGAACATTGCAGTAGTCTCCAAGTCGAGCCATATATTCCTCCTTGGTAGCATCATGTGGACCGCGTGGCATGTCACATAACAGCCCCATCAATCTTTCGAGAGATCGGTAGGTTTTCATGTCTGCTGCTATTGGTGACGTGATGTAGTCCAAGCAGAGCTCATCCTCCAACCGTAGTCCAAGATCTTTTCCACCATTTCGAAGCTCCTTCGGGTAGCAACGTCTGGAACACACAGCCAGACTTCTTTCACGAGCCTAAATGGAATGGCTTTGCTGCAAATGATGACGCCGCTTTCGGTCACTTTACCTCCTCACGAACGATGTCGATGCGCGGAACATAGATGGTGACTAGGGGAATGTCCCTGTTGACGCTTGACCTGTTTCGCGTCACTCGATTGCTGCGGTTCCCAACGAGATCCCCACCAGCTTTGATGCCCTCTTCCATGATTGCTTTGAGATTGTAATACTCCGTAGAATGATACGCTCCCTTGATGGAGTTGGAGAGCGTGTGGCTGATGGACAATGCGAACTTTGCGGTGTCAATCTCCATGGCAGTTGTGTCCCCGTCTGCGGAGTCTCCGCTCGTAGCTCTGATGGCCCATGGTCTTACCCATCCATCGCTCAAGCCAACATCTTCCCGAGTAAGGCATCGTGCGCCAAAGCTCATCTGGAAATCTTCGCGTTGTATCGCCAAACTCACCAATCTGTTGTCGCATGGTTGAGCATCATGTTCGATAGTTTCTCGGTTCGTTGGCTCTGCCAAGCGGATTCCAAGGAATTGGAATCGAACCTTTTGGCCGCACACGGAGTTGATGTGATTCCCATCGAACAGCAACTGCAATCTACGACTGAGCTGACGTTTTCGTTCCTCTCTGTCATTTTGATTCAAAGGTCTGTCCCAACCTCGGTTTGGGTTACACCACAGAACGTCCATTTCCAAGATTGTGTCGAGCCTTACCCAGCCTGCTTCATCGCGCGAGGGATTGTAGGAACTCTCCTGGCTTCCAATTATAGTAATTTCCGTCGACCTTCCCGATGTGGTCCTCCTGAATGTGCCTTACGGCTTGCTGAGCATTCCACTTTTAGTCGCGGTTGTAGAATGAGGACGGTTGAGCCCTCACGACAATGTCCCAATCGCGATGACAGAATGAACATCCTCTCTCGGGAGTCTGCTGAATAAGTCCGCATGATGCTCCATCGGAAATGCAAGTGTGTGCCGGATTGGTGTATCCTATCTTCGACAAACTGATATAGTCTTCCATCTCCACGCTGAGGAATGACGCTGTCTGTACGACGTGTTCTCTTTGATGCTCTGGACGACGGAGTCATGACTGTCTAACCCAACTTCCGCGATGGGCTCGCCACAGACGTCGTTCTCACCTCTGCTGCGTTTCACGGCGTCTGACAAGTATATCTTTCGGTCGTACTCGACGATAAACATCCCTCCATGTGCCACATGGGCTCCACGTCGGGGTCTTGCTTTTGCCTCTGGCCGTCTTGTCGATGATGCCACGCTTTCCACATCCATGTTGTCAGTGGATCCAGTTGTTCGTTCTTCACGACTGGGTCGTCCATCATCAGGAGCTCGTACTGAAGGTAGCATGTTCGGGTACGACTCAACGGCTTTGGTCATGATCTCAAAGGTCTCGCGGCACAGGTGTTTCTTCAATTGAGGATTGGCGCTGCGCCCACTGTAGGAGTGTTGCGAACTTCCGCGCAGTACACAAAGCGTTCCTGTGGTATCAGCATCCGTCTCAAAAGAACCATTAACGAGCGACCACATCGCATCACATGCTACTTTGGCTTTCACGATGTTCACGAGGTCCTGATCTCGAACTTTGTGGGTGATCTCCTCCTCTGGCTGCGCACCCTCCGTAGCGTCATCTTCGGGTATTAGCTGAGGTGCGTCCACGCCCTGTGAAGACACGAAGCTTGTACCTTCTGTCTCATCGTTACCTCCTTCGTCTGCTCCCGCAAGGGGTTGCAGATCAATTGACGATGGTACGGCAAGGAAACGATCCACGGGTAAAGCGTTGACAACGTCCTGGACATCCTTCTCAATCGCATCATCTCGTGTTGGAGATTTCCTCTTTCTTGGATTCCTTGACGTGATCAGCCTGACGCTCTCCTTTGCAGTGTATAGATCTGTAGAAGCAGCGTTCAAGACCATTGATGCACGCATTGATGTCCGGAATCGCCCCCCATGTCAGAAACGGCCCTGGGTATCGAAGTGCGAACGTCAGAAGTCCGAGAGATAGCTCAAACACGTCGCCCAACAATTCCTCATGTGGGTTCTCGCTCCTCAATTCCATCCTTTCATCTGATGTCAACAGGGTTTTCATGAATCCAGCGTAAGCCGCATTTCCAGCGTCATAGTACGCGATGAAACAGAGATCTTGTTGCATGTCGTAGCCGCGATCCCACGATAACTGCTTTGCCTTTGCCCATACCGGATAGGCTAGTGCAGTGGCTGGCGGGCATCGAAGGCCGCCGTATGCCGACACAACCTTTCCCACGGATGAATAACCAATTGGGCAACATCGACGAATGTCAGATCATCGCCAGGCTTCATGTTTTCCAGCCAGTGGGCTCTTTGTAGTTCTCGATCTTGTAGTACGAGTTGTGAAGGGCGTACTTGTAGGTAGGTGCATCCAACGCAGTACTCAGGACGTTGTGGATAATCTGCTTTGAACGATGTTTCGTTCCTGCAAAAGACGTCCATGTCCTTCTCCCTTTCACAGTACTCGCAGAAGAAAATCTTTCCCGGAACTCGAGAGTTCGTGTCGGACTTACTGCATTCATCGGTCTTGAACCAGTAGTGCTCCTCACTGTAGGAAGGCTCAGGTACTTTGAGAGATATATCGAAGTTCTGGCAATTCATCCCAGGTCGCCTGACAAAGTCATTGCGCCTGTTCTCCTCTTCAATGGCTCGCCGTCTTTCTGATCAAATCCAGGCGTTTGCATCCACTGCGGAGGCGAAATGGAGCTTCGTGGCGTCCATCCAAATCTCTCTGAAACGTTCGGCGTCGATCGTTCTGTGGTGATGCACGTTCTGCCACTTGCTCAGATCCTCTGAGTTCAGGTAGCACGCGGAAATCATCTTCTCGCAGAATAGCTGCTTCTCATAAATCGCGAATCCTCTGTTCCGTTTCTGCTCTTTCTGAGTCAAAGGCCGGTTCGAGGAACCCACGGTGCAACGAGGCTCGGAGCACGTCCGCCGCAGCAGAATTAGGGCTCCGACAGCAAACTTGGGTCTTATAGCCTCGTGCGGTCTCATGCGCGAAACCTGAGCAAGTTCTTCGATCCCAGGTGTCAAGAGCGACACGAAGAGAAGCCTGAGACGCGGACACTGTCGTCGAGGTACATGAGGCACTCTGCGCCGTGCCCGGTGCTTTTCTTGCAGCATCTTGCTTCGGTGATGCTAAGACAGCCGCCAAGCCCAAGGGGCTCCAGGGATCTCCCTGGAGGAGCCCGGCGCTAAGCTTTATGGGCTCCGGGCACGTGACACCAGTATTAGAAGAGTGAGCACTGTTTCCGGCACGCCCATGGGGAAAAACAGGGCCTATTAAAGCGAGAGGATAGTCACACGAATTGAAAAAGCTTTACGATAGTCCAGAGCCGCAGCGTAGCTGTGAGTCTCCCTTGGGAAGTCCGCCTCAGCTGCAAGCAGCAGAACTTCGGGGTCCACCCCACCTGCTATTGCCAGAGGGCACGAGCAAGGTGGCCTGCCATCTGGAGGAGTCTTAATAATCGACATGCTCGGTAGATCGCCGAGCTTATGGCTGCTGGGCGGGTCTCGTCCGAAGAAGGGGCGACATTCTGTTGGGCAGGAAGATTAACTTCCATTGAGTCAGGCATGCTGGCCAAGAGCCCGCAGTCTCGCAGTGATTCAGGAAATCAGCAAGTTGAGAGAGTCCTGCCTCTGGTAACGAAAGCAGGCAATCAGGAGAGAATCCATCAAGCCTGCCGCTTTGTCTTCATCTTCTTAAGGGAGGCCTTGAGATATCGGAGAGAGAGAGAGAGATGGGCCTGGGGAGCGAGAACGGAGGTAATCACTATACTTCTGCTTCAGCGGGTTGATGGGCCCCGAAAATAGTGCTCTAATGTTCTCTTAACGCCTCAGCCGCCGCGGGGCGGTTGCTGAAAACTTGACCCTCAGCATTCTGAAGGCATTGCGGGCAAGGGCCTTCGCTTTTGATCCAAGAGGCGGCGCCTGACAAAGAGTGGAGCCTTAGCCTATCCCTTAGCAAGCTGGGCACGGAGTCTCTTTTGGACCAAGGAAACCTGGGGGGACCTGAGTTGCCGCCTGTCGCTCCTCGGGCTCCGAAGGTGTCCTTGTGATCTTTCTGTCCAGGCCAGGATTAACATCGTAGCCTATTCAAGCTTATTGGACATGTGCCTCAGTGAGTCGCCGCAGAGTTCTGCGGGTCTGCCTCTCTTCAAGAGACTGCGCAAGACCAGCAGCATGACTGCCGGGAGTAGTTTAGGCATGCTTCCAAGAGGCCTTTCACTGCGCGACTGAGGCGCGCGCGCCCCGAGAGAATTAGCCATTCCTCTGCCGCCTGAGAGCAGAGCAGCCACTTAGCCTCGACCGAGGGAGAGGCCTCGAGGTTGCAGGCACTTAAAGGCCAGTGCGGCTCTGGGGCCTGTTCACCACTTCACCACTCCCACAAGAGGCTTCAGACCTGCATCTTGTTTTGGCCACTCTCCAGGCCCGTGGGCCTTTCTGGAAAGACACCTCAAGAGTGCAGCAGCAACGTTCAGCAGTGCGAGAGATCTGTAAACGGTGACTGGCCCAAATCGCGTCAATGGGGTGCAGCTACGTTGGTGGCGGCCCACTGCCGCAATGCTCGCTCTTTCACCCGAGAGCAAAGCATGGACGGGGCTATCAAGTTGACTCTGGTTCCGTCAAGGCACGGAACCCAGTCACGACAAGAGGCCCCCTCGTGTCTTCATCCGGCACCCGATACCCGCAAATAACGTGAAGGGAGTAGCAGCTCCATGAACCGTAGCTCTGAGGATCTGGAACTGGGCGCCGCACTCACTTGTGATGTTGGAAACCCAAGGGGCTCACGAACACAAATGGCCACCCCTCCTCTACGGAGAGATGCGTACATTTCCCATCCTGAGCGACGGGCGGTATTTTGCGCAAACGACCTGGACGTTGTCATCAAGGGCAGTTTTCAGGACCACTTCCCCATTTTGGCTCCAGTTGGAAATGTTCTGATTTCAAATGGCCAGCTTTCATGGGTTGGACGCGCTGTCCATCGTGCCCCCTGCAGAGGCCGCGAGACAACGCCTGAGAAGGCACTGTCCGTCAGGAGTCAGCTGCTGCCGTTTTAGCCTTCCTGGTATCCTTCACAGGTCTCTGCTTTCCTACCGCCTGCGAACATCCCGGGTTGCACAATGGGCAGGAGGAGTTTCTACGATTTTTACGAACTCAGGACTTGCAAAAGTGACACCTGGGACCTGCCTGGCACCTAGGACCTAGGACCTAGGACCGTGTGCTATGACTGGCTAGTTTTAGTGACTAGTGACACTGTAGCGGGGACACTGTAGCGGCGACTACGTTCTGATTGTTTGGCCAACAGCGAGCATACAGCCAGGATTCCATGGAGTTGTTGCGTCCCGCGACCAGACAAGATTCAAGTCCGTTGCCCTAGAATACCTGAGTAGCTACCATAATTAGGACCCACACTGAACCGCTACCGTGATTGAGCGCTGCAAACAAGGAGCATGCCGGAGCCAGCTGCGGTTGACCAAAACGCCACAGGCCTTATACACTTGTGCCAGGGAACGATCTTGGCAGGCTTGAAGAGCGAAGGCTCCACCTGCCCTTCCATCTTTTCTTGTTGAACTCCTCAACAAAAACCTTCCACTTAAGGTTTTGGGCCTCCTGAGACTTCTGTAAACGATAGTGAGTGTTCTGCACTGACACCGCCTTCGTGAGAGGAAAAGCTTTGGCCATGCCATGCACATTAACGCATGTGGAGATCCTTGGCCTGACTGTGACCCTGCTGCCCCACGATTCTGGGAGTCGCATTCCGGTATTGGGCATTCCCACCAGAGCAGCTTGGTGGCCGTGGCAGGAGCCGCAACTTTAGTCAGCTGCATGCCGTGCGTCCCTGCAAGCGGTCTAGAGGACGAAGACTCGGAATGCTTCCAAACCTGACAAGCCTTCTTTTTAGCAAGCTTCGCTGCTCTCTAACCTTTTTCTTGGTAGCAGAGTCCATCTTACATTGGACCCGAGGGCCTCTAGTCGCGGGCACCAGCTGGGCCTGGATCTCGGGGAGACTATCTGCAGAGCGACAGCCTCTAGCCAGCGGGCGGTCGTGAAATCACATCCTGGCTCTTCGCATCTCCACCAACGAGCCGTTTTATCTGGGGCCAACGGCGGGTGCATGGGACCACAGTAAGCAGACGGCGCAGCAGCGCAAGCTCACGGAGTCTTCTTACAGAGACGCTTACGGTATCAGGCCTGGTCTCAACACAAAACTTCCCATCGGCCTCAGTGTAGCAGGGCAACCCAAACAGAAGACTCGGAAAGCTCTCTGAAGAGGGGAGGCCAACGAGCCCGGCCTGGAGAGGCCGTTTGCTCAGGGCCCTTGCGCGGACCCGTAGCGACCCGAAAAGCCCACAGAATCCCCTTTCTCTTCAGGATTTTCTGAAACACACGGCTTCGTACAAGCAGCAGTGAAAAAGCCACCTTTTCCCGTCCTGAAATCCTCAACTGGCCCTTCTGAACGCCTCTGTAGAAGTTGCAGGACGAGGTCGCAGAGGAGAGCCTCCGGGAGAGGGCCTTTGCTCGGGGAGAGCCGGAACCTCCGGCACGGTGCTCGATCGCGCTTCCGCAGCAGGCCTTCGCCGCCTTAGCCACAGCGACGCTTCTGAACCGACACTATGACGCCGGGCCCCTTGCGGCCTTTCTCGTTTGCACCTAGGTAGCTCTGAGATGCCACCGGTTGACTATCATCAAGACCCAGTTCGGCCCATTTGGCGGGCGGAGGGGTCGACGGAGGGAGAATGAAAAGGCTTGTCCTTCAGAAAAAGCACGATGGGGTTGTTGCTCACCTTCTGTCTTGGCGCCACCCTTTCAAGAAACTTCCACTTTCCACGCACGTGCTTGGAGACGATAACCTCAACCTGTAAGACACGCGCCGAAGCTATGGCATCCATGGGTCCAACCATTTAGTCGGGCGTTGGTTGACAAGCTGAGAGGCGTCCTGAAGGATACTGCCTCCCTCTGTCTCTTTCCGTACAGTCAGCGTCCGCGTCGAGTCCGCGGACAACTCAAGCGCCCAGGCGCCCTGGTTGCTTTCTAACCATTCGGCAGCTCGAGTCCTAAGGGACAAAGCCACCTTGCCTATCTTAGGCTGCACCTTATCTGGCGTGGCTCCTTGTCTAACTGGGGACGCGGCCAGACAACGAAATCCGCAATCTCCGAATCCTCCTACATCCCACATCTTGACCTCGCCCAGGCCTATAGCGAATCGGATTCCTGAGGCGTGCTGGCAGGATCAATGCGAGAAGCCTTGTGAGGCTTGGTGGGAGAGGGAACAGCTTTGCCATCGCGTTTCTCGCCACTGTCAATTTCCTGGGAGTTTTGGGGGAGAGATCCGTCAACTTCAGTTGGGGCCGCTTGGCTGTTGTTTCCTCCACTGCCAGGGGTCTCTAGCTCTCCAGTGGGCTTAGTGCCTTCGTTAGCGGAGTCCTTGTCCTTAGCTCTAGTAACCCACAGCAGGCGCACGCATGGGAAGAGACACAGGCCTCGCGGTGCTCTTGCGCCAAAGTGATATTTCAATCGTGCGTTGGTCACCGCACTTGAGAAACCATTGACTGCTTGGCTGCGCCTGAGGCGGCGCACCAGTAAAGGTCCAGATACCTTTCGGCCTGGCTGGAGCCTGCACGTCAGCGATGACCCGCCAGTTGTGTGCTGCATCTGAGCCGGGCACCAAGTGGACGGAACGCCTCTTGCCGCCCAGCAGCGTTTGGTCCAGGCCTCGGTCCCATCCTCCTTGGGAGAGACACCAACTTCTCCTAAAAAGATTATTTCCTCAAAGACGAGGGGTGCCAAGCAATCAACTCAAATATTTCATATGGCAATAAAATTTACTCAAGGAAAATATGATTCATAATATAAGTTAACGAAATTCTGCTCAAAACCTTGAGAAGATATTTTCACATGGAATTTCGCTCCACAAACGTGTGCACAATTCAACATGTCACAAGGTATGGCTTGTTGTCAATAAATCTTCAAATGTGTTCAGCAAGCTGCACCTCACATTTTAGCAACGCCCT